>JBCJKF010111802.1:0-10287 GCA_039654545.1 Plocamopherus ceylonicus | reverse complement strand
GGGTTTATATAAAATTATTTATTTGCCATCACCACATAATAGTGTACTCCCGTTCATTGAACGGGAACCCAGCTAGTATGTATTTATATAGGCCTACAGAATCTAACTACTATGGCCATAAACACAAGTATTGATTAATTTGTTCTGATCTTGTTCTAGATCTCTTTCATGGTTAACGCTTTCAGTCTCTGAAATTTCCATTGTTGCATACCAGGTTTCAACCAACAACTGCATTCATGTCTTTCCATACTTTATAATAAATCAGATTAAATATTTTATATATACTGTGTGAGGATACCCTAAAAATTATTTTTATATTCATACATGCTACATGTGTTATCCTTGATAAATAACATGTTTGTGTGTGCCAGTTCAGTATTCTTTCCATGTTTTTACTCCCCACAAGAGTTAATAAATCTGAGAAAAAAAAACAAAAACACAATTGAAAGCTCATAACTTCAAACTTTCATCTTTGGTTGAGGTGCGATCTGACATGAGCCATTTATCTAATTTCATTAATATCTTTTACAAATATGAATGTGTTGATACACCTTTCTTGAAGTTCTGCTAATACATGTTAATTAATGGGATATAAAATAAATATTGTTCTTTGGTGGCGAAGTTTAATCAAAGCTAGTAGACAACACGATCAGTCGTTTTAAGTAATCAATCTTGAAAGATGTCCAAACTTTTACAGCTTACATTATTATTTCTATCCCACCCTTCCTATTGGGATTCAAATTGCTACTTTATGGAATAATTGCTCAGTTGTATGTGGAGGTTCAAAAGATAATTGTTCAGTTGTACATGAAGTGACTTAAATTTAAATAGAATCATCATTTTTTGGTAAAACCATTAATCTGTTCTCATGCCTAATTCCAAAATTATATGTCCTCAAACGCCCTTGAACAATGAATCTATAAAAGAAATTTCCTGCTGCAATGATATTGGACGTCTTTTTCCACTTAATATTAATGAGCTACTTCATGTACTTTTTGGGTTTTGTTGTTTTTGGGGTTTGTTTGTTGTTTTTTTCTTTTTCTTCTTTTTTGTGTGTTTTTTTTTTTTTTTTGAAACTGCTGTCAAAACCTGTTAAACTGCCAACATTAGGACATACATAAAATTTGCGGTTTAACGGGAGTGGCGGAATAACGGTGGGTGATTAAATGGAGTCATTGGTAGTAATATTATTTACAGTGTATAAGGAAAACATTTTGTGCATGGTGAAAGTAGACGGTAAAACGGGGTTGGTGGTTTGAAAGTTTGAAGGGGGGAGCTTCTTAACGGCGTTTGACTGTATTTTTTTAATGCTCTTTGTTATATGTTACCTTGAGCCACAGCAATAATGGGATGATGGCTGATTCACTTTTCATTGAATATATGTATATACGTGTGTTTCACTATCAATCGTGTACTTCTTTTTTTTTTCTTTTTTTTTTTTTCAAGTAGTTATTTGATGTGGGGGGGAGGGGTTCTTTTTGTGTTGTTGTTGTTGTTATTGTTTTGGAATTTTTTTGTTTTGTTTGCTCTAATCTTTATTGTTGTTTTTTTTTTTTTTCACTTTTTTGTGGTCATTCTGTGATGGTTGGTAATGTGGCATTGACTTAATTATTCTCCTTTCATATTAACATCATTTAAAATGGGGGGGAATAATAAGGATAAAGCAGAAAGACAGAAAGCTTGCATTCTCTCCTTTCACGGATTGTCTATCAATGTATTCATTCTTGATTCATTTTATGAGCACAGAAAATCTTTCATAAACTTACATGATATTTTATTCTTAAAGGCATTGCATTATACTAAGATATAAGATATCAAAAGTAAGTGAGTGCTTTTTTGGTTATCATTCTTATTTCATGCTTATTTAGGAGCATTTAAAATGGAGATTGCAACAAAGATTTGAATCACAAATCATTATTGCATAAACAAGACTAATTGAATTATTATTATTACTTTTTTATGATTTCCTCTATTAATTCTACCTGTCAGAGCCATAGACATGTATTTCTTTTGTACCTGGGAAGTTTTGATGCTGAAAGTTAAAGACGTTTTCCGAAGGTAAAGATATTAAGGTATCTCTAGCTTACATAGGAGTGCAACATATGGTAATAAGAAGGATTATATTGTTGCTATAGTTACTCTTCCAGTGACATTTTCTTGAAAAGGACGAATAAAGAGTATCTGAATCTGAATCTGAATCTGATATGGTTCAATAATATGGAGATATACTTCCAGGTCTGTCATACTTGGTACATGTATTCATTTTCTGTGTGTTTTTAATTGTTGGGTCATTCTGGATGTTCTGGTTGTATTCTATTCAGTTGGAAATTCAAATGGAAGGGCGGGTCGATTCTCAATCTTAAGATATCCTTTGATCTTTTTGTTTTATGATAGATCATTACCTTTGTGTCGGAGATGGCACAAATAAACTTCTCATGCCTTTCATTGGGCTTACTCATTTAGCTAGACTTGTTTGTCATTTACTTTTAGTCCTTTTGAGACTTCCATATGAGACAAGAGGGTGGTATATGAGGGCAAAAAGTTATGAAAACCTCCATTACTTTTCTTTATTGTTAAAACAGAATAAACTACCGGTACTGCATATCCTGGTTTCTATTTTTGGAGCAAATTGACAAATGTTTCTGTAAAGCAACAAATTGCATGCAGGTTGAATAGCAAAAAACAAAGTTAACTCTGATTTTATCAAAATTAAGAAATGTGGACATTCACAAGCAATTAGCTTTTGTTTTTGAGCATCAATAAATTATTTAAAATTCCGATTTTCAATTAACTGAATTTCTTATTAGTATCCCTAACTTTAATGTAAGATTTTATTTTTCAGATTATCACATTTAAGTAAGACACAGTTGACTTTACCTTGTTTGATGTTGTTGGGGAAGATGAAAAAGAAAAAAGGGAGGAAATATGTGATGCTTAACTCATTGAAAAGTCATGGTACATGTAATGGGTCTCACTGAAAAGCTGAGGCTTATGATTTTTAATTATTTTTAATCCTATGCAACCTTTTTAGCAGTGATGATAAAGACAAATAGTTTTTTGCATGTTATAGAAGAATAATTCTGCTTTTTAATGATTTAATTACTCTTCATACCGTTCTTTATGAATATTTTCATAATGTAAATGGGTTGCTTGTGGACTTTTTTTTTCTCCAAAGAAGCCATGTCGAATGAAGCTGTGCTCGACCTTTGTTTATATTATGTGGGGATCTAAAATAGCCTTAGAACCATGAAATGCAGAAACCCAGTGTGTGTAGTGGGGGGGGGGGGGGGGGGGGGGCAGAAATGAAAAAAATCTGAACACCTTACAATGATGATGGTTACACTACATATCCCACGGGGATTCTGTACGAAGTACTGGCGTTTTAACAATGCGGGCCATATGTGACCAGTGCCTCTCTTACGAGTTAAGTATACTACGTGTATTAGGGGGAATCTGTGCGTAATTAATGTTGAAATGCAATTTTTCAAAGATAAACTAGTTGATTGTATCATGATACAGTAACAGTGGTTACCATTTCAAAGAAAAAGATTAAGTTAATCTGGAAATCAAGTTAAGCAATGTCAAATTGAATGAAGTCAACTGTGATATTCTGTTTTCTGTAACATGTTTCATTGAAGAAAATTATTTTATTTCCTAAATTATTATCTGTTCCTTAGATTTGTGTTATTGAGAATATTTATTGAAGTTTTAATGGAAAGTATGTGATTAAAACACAAGTGGCATTTGCAACATCCTTCATTCATATATAATAATGTATTATTATATGTTTAAATCTGTGAAATGGCCTTCTTTTTTTATTTAGATCTATACTTTTCCAAATGTATGTACTGTACAATTTATATGCATTAGGCATGGCTGTAAGGAAATATATATTGACTCACAATGTAGAAATTGTGCTTTAAAGTAATTTTGTTTTCCTAACAGATCCAATGCTTTCAACCATATCAGTGAGGGACATTTTAGAATTTTAATGTGTCTTCCCATTTAGCACATCTCATAATATGTCTTGAATTATTTTATTGTTTTGACAATATTATCAAAGTTATTCTGTAAAAAAAAAAAAAAAACCAAGTGCAGGGACTTATCTTTCAAGTTGATTTTATACATGTTCTTATCTCTTTAAAAATAAGTCTTTGCGTACCATACTTGAGAAAACATTGACTCACATAGACCAGGTAAATTTGTTGCAATATAACTGAGGTTTATCTAATAATGGAAGCAGAAATAACCAATTCACTTACTGATGCATGAGACCCATCATGAGATAATTGATACAGTGATAGTGATAGGCATACATAATTCATCCTGTTATGACTGGTTCAGCAGTGTGTGAGAATGGTGCTGTAAACACCAATTGGATGTCAAGGCTGAGAAGAAAGTGAGGACCAGTTGTTTTTTTTTTATTTAGATTTCGCATTGTACAGTCACCAGATAGCCAACTTGTGAGATTTTAAAACTCAGTGTACCTGTTATAACTGCCTATAGATTATGCCAATCATATATCACACCTGTTTGGATGGGATACATGGTTTAGGCTGCATGGCTCAACAGACAAATCTGTCTTTTAAGCTCTTACTACACCTTAGGTGTAGCTTCAATTTACGATTGATGGTAAAGTTGGAAACAGTTTTGTAGTAAAGTGACAGCAAATTTGTATTTGGTATCCCATTTTAATAGAAATGCTATAATGGTTATGAGATGAGTCGTTGTTATTATATCAATATTAATCCTCTTTCAGGGGAATATATTTATATTCATTCTCTTTTCTATTAATTTGTTCCTCTGAGTGAAGTATTCGTTTCAATGGCATTCTCATAAGAGGTAACTACATGTATTGTGATATGATCTTTGGTCAATCACAATTGTGGTTAATTGCAACAAATTGCAGTATTGCTCTTGACAATTTGCTGTTAACCAGATTAATTATATTTTTATTTGTAACAATCTTTGAACCCAGATTGAAATTCTTGTTGTTGATAGTCCTCTGAATAGGCCCTTTGAGTAGTGCGGACTTGCATACCTGCAATTTTTTGGGGGGTAGCACATGGTACAAAAGAAAAAAAGAAAGATACCATAAAAAGAAAGAAAAGAAACAACAAGGAAAAAAATCTGTAAAGAAAATCATACGAGGGATGTTCAATAAGTCTGTACCCTGACCATGAAGGAAACAAGCTAGCAAGTCGAAATTTCACACTCACAATTTTACCTCTCTTTATAGTTACCCTGCAGTGACACACTTCTGCGTCTTTGACCTTCAAAAGTCCTTGAGTGTGAGAGGTCCCCTAATGGCACTAATACTAATACCACTCCTCCGCTGCATTAACGACATCTTCATCGTTGTTAAGACGTTTGCTCTGGAGAATTTTCATCCTATTTGGGATCGGGAAAAATCCAAGGATATCATATCTGGAGACTTCGGTGGATTTAGTTGAGTTTCGTTGCCGTAGCGCTGTTTGAGTCGCCCTTGTTGATTAGTGAGCAGGCGCATTGTCATGCAACAGGAGAACTCCCTTTCGAAGCTTTCCCAGCCTTGTCTTGACCAATATGGATCGCAGTTTTGTTAACAAAGTTGAAAAATGGTCTCAAGTGAATGAATGTCCTATGTTCTAACAATCCCCCCAAAATAAAACAGCATACCTTTCTCACTTGATTGTCCTTCTCAAGGACAATAAAAACGGACAGGTTGACAGATTTCAACTTCCTAGTCCAGTATTTAAAGTTCCAAAAGATGGTTGTTCATCACGATAAAAAGCAAACATTTTTTCATAAATTTTCACTGGTCATTTTCCTTGCAGATGAAGAAATTTGATTTCCAGAACGATGTTCAACAGAATCTATATTTGACTTTGCTTATTTCTTGAGAAGGATATTCCTGCTGCATTCAATACCCAAGTTCACTAAAAGTGCTCTTAAGTTTAGACCACTCATTAGATTTTCCCAAAACTTCACATGCTGTGTTCTATAATGTTACAGATCACACCCTCCAAATTTCATGGCTCCAGGTCTATTCCTTCATGGTCAGAGTAAAGAATTATTGAACGCCCCTTGTATAAATGCTTTCACATAATTGTCTGTTGTATTTGTACAGTTAACATGTAGAACAATTTTAATATTTTTATTATATTCCTTCTGTCATAAAGGGACATTGCTTGACATTTTTCCCACCCTCCATACAAATGTTCTGTAGTGGTCACAGTGGTGCAGTCGGTTGTGCGTTCGGCTGACAACCGAAAGGTTGGTGGTTCGAACCCTGTCGAGGGCATTGTGATTTATCCCTTGGGCAAGGTTATTTACACTACTTGCCTCCGTTTGCGGCGCTGCTCTGCGGCTGACGCTCGGTTTTCGGTAAAAAATCAAAAGACAAATTTCCCTTCGGGGATGAATAGAGTGGAATTTTTTAATTTTTTTTTTAATTTTAGGTGTATACCTTTAATAATATTACCAACATTGCCATTGTTGGAGGTAGAATATTGCCATCGGAAATTTTCAATTTATTCTTTTTTCTTTGTGCGTGAGATGATAGATTTCTTCTAAATCAATGATATAGCTGCTGTAGACATACATTAATGCATCATTCATTTTCAACATCAATTATCATCATTATCTATTTTCCTTTTTGCTTATACATTTTTTTTATGTTGGGGATTTTATTTTTGTTTGTTTGCTGTTTTTATTCTATTCTTTTATTTTTTATTTGGAGGAACGGATAAGGTGGGGGATAAGGGATAAAAACTTATTGTCATGAAGGCTCAGAATAAGACATTAACACATTGGCTACCCTATTACCAATATATATAAATAGGCATGAGCATGATTTAACTCTTTGACTGCAATTTGTTTATATATCGAAATGAGCATGACCATATATCAGGTTCTTGAGTATGATTTAATTCTTGACTATAATTGCTCATATAATAAGATAAGTGAGACAATATATAGAGACATTAGCACGATTTAACTCTTTGCCAACAATTTGATCATATACATGTATCGGGATGAGCACATTTATCACATTTGTGCTCATCCCAGTATATTGGCAAGTTGTAGTCAATGAGCAAATTGTGCTCATGGCGAAGTATGTTCTTGAAGTTGTCAAAGATTCATGACAAACCCTTGGCCTGTTAAATCTCCTTTAAGAAAAAAAAATCAGTGAACCAATAAATACATGTACATGAATTCTTTAAGTTATCACTCGATATAGTTTCATGTATCACTCCATTTGTTGATTGCTCAAACAAAACCTGTCTCCTTATCAATTTGAAGACAGGCACAGGAAACAATGGTATTACTGTATTAAGATTTCCTCCGGTAATGATTGCATAGAGTCCCTTTACAAAAGTAGGGTTAATGTAATGTGACATTATCTTTCAAACAAAGTTTAATTATGTTTTCCACATGCATGAACCAATTTGTTAAGACTTCACATTGGGTTTAATTACTAAAATAATTTGCCCCCTTACTTTTTTTTTATTTTATTTTAAGTTTGAGCATTTTGAGTGAGGTAGATTTTCTCCCACTAGAGTTTCATCTATTATATTTATATTTATTGAGTTATTTGTGAGTTAAAATATTTGAATTGAATTATTTACTTGAGGAAACAAAAGTTGCTGTGAGTTCACTGAATTTCAATAAAAGTTCATATTTAGTCTTCAATGAATGTTGAGTTTTTTTCTTTAAAAGGTACATCTTGAGATTGTGTGTGCATAAATACATGTATCATCTCCTTTCTACTGCATTTAATTAAAACAAATATTAAACAGATAATGTCACCTGGCTTTCCATCTTCATTCTTTTATCAACATCTCTTTGTTATTTTGAAAGATTTCAAAATACCTAAACACACTTGCACTACTTGCAACAATTTTTGTAACTCAAAACTACCTTTACTATCAATTAATGCTATTTCTTTAATTAAAAACTCTCTCCAAGACACCGCTATCATTGTCACTATTTCTTTTGTAAGAACAGTCCCCAAATATATTTACATTACAACACTATTTCTTACTTTTATTCAAAAATACCCCAGGCAAAAAACCCTCATTCATTGATGTTTCATTTATTTAAACTACACCCTAAAACTAAAACACTCTTATTGGCATTTATCGATATAAAAATATCTGCAAGCACAACCATTTGTATTTGTTAAATCTAACACCAAACACTGTTATTCATACATGTATTCCATTTATTAAGATATATACCCACAAGCACAGTCTTAAAAACTACCCTCAAAACAATTTCTCTGTGGTGCAATGTACATGTATTTGATTTTTTTTTAAACTCCCATCAAACACATTCTGGTATTTCATTTACATGTATTTCAAAACTACCCTTAAACACAATATGCTTGTTATTTCATTTATTTTAAAACTACAAACTATCCTCAGAAGCACTCTGTTTGGTATTTCATTTATTTAAAAACTACACATGTAGGCCTACTGATATACACTATGCTTTTATTTAAAAACTACAAAATTATCTTTAACACGATTGGTGTTTTATTTATTTATTTATTTTGATCCTCAAACTCAAACACTCTGTCTCTGGCATTTCATTTACTAAAAAACTACCTTCAAATTCAAATTGTTCAAACTTTACAATATTCTGCCTGGTATTTCATTTATTATACATGTATAAGGCTGTTCATCAGAACCCCATAGGGAGACAGGTTTAGTCTAGTACTGTTCATAATTTATCTGGAACTTGCCTATAAGAAATAAGAGTTTATTAAGAGGCAATAATACCAAGAAAGAGGAAAATGAGGACATTCTATCAGAAATAATATATCTGCTAACGACATTGACTTTATAGTGAAAATCCATGATGATGTCAGTGAAATTGAAAACATCTTCCAGGACCATAGTCAAAGTGTAGATAAAACCAATTTTACCACACTCAAAAAAGACGTCGAAGACTGGAAAAAATCAAAGAAATTTGGTTCTCTACTTGGAAGTAAGGAAGATCCTGAACATCGAAAACATTCGTAAGTCCTACTTAATTTTTCTGATTGTTAATTGTTATTGTGATTTGATTTGGGAATGATTTAAATACTCCTCGCGGTATCTATCTTTCTGTCCATCTATCCATCTATATTAATCTTTCTATCTTCCTATCCATCTATTCATCTTCTGTCTATCTATCCATCCATTTATCTATCAATATATCTATGTAAAGGCAGGATTGTTGTCACATGGATCTGCGTTTAACATAATGGTGTGGATAAGGCAGGGTTGTTGTCACATGGATCTGTGTTTCACAGAATGGTGTGGATAAGGCAGGGTTGTTGTCACATGGATCTGTGTTTCACAGAATGGCGTGGATAAAGGCAGGGTTGTTGTCACATGGATCTGCGTTTCACAGAATGGTGTGGATAAAGGCAGGGTTGTTGTCACGCCTGCACAGCTGGGGATCGAACCCCTGACCTTTGGCTTGGTGGACGGGTGCCCTGTCCATTGAGCTATCCGCGCTCAGAGGTATAAGTACATGTATAAGTATAAGAGGTTTTATTTGTAGTGTTGCACGAGACTTATGGGCCTCTTTGGTGGGATAAATTTCGCACAGTAATTATTGTGACCACAACCTATATGGCAGGCTCTTTTTAATTTTATTTGACAGAGCGTTCTTGTACTTTTGCAAATGCACAGGGACCTCCCAGTTTATCATGACTTAACTGTCTAACCACACTCTTCTTGCCATGATAAACTTCTTTTTTTTTTTTCTTTTTTTTTTTTCTTTTTTAGCAAATTTGTTTTGTTTTCATCATACCATTGTTGTTGGTTTGTTTTGATTTGGGTACTTCTTTTAGACTGTATTATCCCCAGTATTCCCCCACCAGCAATATATTATCCACGGTACTCCCCCACCAGCAATACATTATCCCCAGAATTTCCACACCACCAATACATAATCTCCAACATTCCACACCACCAATACATAATCTCCAACATTCCACACCACCAATACATAATCTCCAACATTCCACACCACCAATACATAATCTCTAACATTGCACACCACCAATACATAATCTCTAGCATTACACACCACTAATACATAATCTCCAACATTCCACACCACCAATACATAATCTCTAACATTCCACACCACCAATACATAATCTCTAACATTCCACACCACCAATACATAATCTCTAGCATTGCACACCACCAATACATAATCTCTAGCATTACACACCACCAATACATAATCTCCAACATTCCACACCACCAATACATAATCTCCAACATTCCACACCACCAATACATA
>JBCJKF010111580.1:0-10288 GCA_039654545.1 Plocamopherus ceylonicus | reverse complement strand
CGCATGCGCTTCCCTCCCTCTCCCCCCGCGCATCGAAACAATTTTGCCGCAGTAATTAATAATGCGTTAAATAACGTGTTCTTTGTCGGGATCTCACAGCGCGCGTAATTCCCCGCTGTAAATACAATGAATGTCATATTGCTCTCCGGCATCGCGCGACCAAACCCGAGCGACGAGTTTCTGAATTAGCTATGTATGACCTATTTACTTGCACAAGAGAGCAAAGTCTGCTGTATTTTGCGGGCTAAAACGAGGGCCGACGACGACTGTCGAGTATACGAAGACCAGCGAGGACGTGAAAATCACGCTAAAAGCGTTTTAAGTGACGTTCCCCTCACGGAACGTCATCACGTGCAAACTATATGAAAAAAAAAAAAAATTTAATACGCGATTGAGAAATATCGGCGAATACATTCCGAAGGTACTAATCTATCGTGAGAAATGCGAGATATTTGATGCGTTAGCCCAAGTGGATGGAATCGAAACAGAAGGATAAATATTTTCAAGCTGAAACTCACATCTCGCGAAAATAACGTCATGTCGGCTCGAAAGGATCCTTCGATGAGAAGAAATAGCGTACGGAATTTAAGACAACTATATAATAATACAGTCAAATATCAAAAAGTTATTTCTCTGAAAGCTATTTTTATGCAGTCAATATAATATGTTTTCTATAAAAAAAAAAAAATCTTTTTCATATAGAAAATTATTACTGGATACTGGATACTTTGCTTAAACTTTTCTGGTTCGTGAGCGATAGAAATTCGCATTGCAAAGCAATATATATTAAGAATCTTTTAAAATTCTCCGTACACACAGAGCGTATAATTAAATAGAGAGGATGATAGGGGACAAGAGAGGAGCTTTCATACTTAAAAATACATTACGAAGATTCCGCAGTTTCGTCGCGTTTCCATTCCCACGATCTCTTCCGCACGCTAATTCGTGTCCGAGTGCGAAAACAAACTTACGTAACAAAAGCGCGCGCAATAAAGTATCGGGACGCGTGCTTCGTTTCTCGTAGATATTCAATTTGTACGGGACGCTCGTGCTACGCGAGTGGTATGCAGATAGAGGGTGGCTGCAGAAAATAAGGCAACAAAGGGAGATAACTGAAAAAGAATCAACCAGATTGCCGATTGTGTTTCGCGACTGTGTGTACGCGTACGCGTACGTTCGCTCCCGTGTAAATATTTATTATTAATAAGGCGAGATCTCATTCGGCGAGAAAAATTCTCTGCCCCGCCTAATCTTTGTCCAGGGACTGTTTCATTTAAACTACGCATTACCTGCAACATACGCATGCGAAACGTATGTACGGAGTAAAGTCTATTTCAAATAGTTTTAGAGAGCGAGCATTATAGTATACGTTTCATTCGAAGAATCTATTAGCCGGATTACCCAGAATTTGTAATAGTTTCTATACCAGCAATACGTTGCATCTCTCTCGTTTCGCGTTAAAACCAGAGAAACTAACTACATACGGACGAGTAGAATCAAGAGGGGGATATTACGCACAACGGCCCACGGATAACTAAACAGCTCGAATACGTGATAACATACTTTAACAGAAAGTAAATAACTAACTTGTACGCTTAACTGTGTCCGCATCAGCGCGGAAACGGAAACGGAAACGCGAATCCACGCGCGTAAGGCAAACCGCGGAACAAAATATGTGTGGCGCAAGGGGGAAGGGAGGAGGAGAAGGGGGGAGGGGAGGGAACGGAGGCTGCAAAGAGCGGATGATTTAATGATGGAAAAACTCTCTCGCTCCCTCCCCTTCTGCATCTCGACCCACATCAGGTCGGACAATTTCCACGGGCTCGGTTCCGGTCAGTCGGTCCACAAAGCTAGCCGTGGCTTGACTAGACTAGGGACAAAATCCCCCGGGATAGCGAAAGCGACGGATCGAAAATCGAGTCAATCCACCTCTCACCCCCGTCCCCCTTCCGCTCGCCCAACTGCGAGTCGAAAGAGCCATAGTGTGCCATCAAGTTGCAAGGGATATTGGCTCTTTGAGGAAGAGCTTTAATGCAGTATTAACCCTTACTGATGTCGCACATGGGAATCGAAAATCTCGAATGAATGATGTAGTTAAATCAAAATGGAAAAGTGACGAAAAATATTCGATTGAAAGAAAAATGAGTGAAAACGTTATGATATAATAATTTTTAAATGCAAAAAAAATCAAAAAAAGAACTAAAGAAAAAGAATGAAATTTCGAGCGGAAATATTTAAAATTTCGCGAATACACGATAAATATTCGACTATTTATTCGAATAAATTACGATAAAATTTATTTAAATAATGTACAAATAATTTACTGGGCTTAAAGTAAATAATTATTGAATTAAAAAAATTTAAATAAATTATTTAAACACGGAAATACTTATATCTGCTAATAAAGGACAAGTAATATTATTAAATTATTAGGATAATATGCTCGATTTCTAATCCGTACTTTAAGCGAAATTACGTTCACCAAAAGATGAGAAAGATAAAAAAGAAATTAATTCTCTCGCTTTTATCTGGCAATAATTCTGCTTCTTCCGACACGTGATTAGCGGGATCTTGCGCGAATTATAAAAAGTGCCACGGAAGAGAAATACCTTTCATCGTGTGCACGGATGTAGGAACAAATTTTTCCACTTCCTCGCCCGAGGGTAGGACAGAACGATGCTTGGGCGCTCATTAAGCGTAATCTGATCAAGCAACGTCATTAATCTTTGTCCGGTTACTCGCTGAAGAAGAGCGCTTCTTTGTCGCGAAACAAGATCGGATCACTAGCCAGGCAAAATCGGCTTCGATTCTGCCACTTTATCGATTAATTATATTATAATCACCGTCATCGTTTATTAGTCGTTTCATTTTCTCGTTGGCTCGTTTGCGCAGCGACGATGCCATGTAAATGCACCTTTCCTTGACCGCCGTAAACGCGATCGCTTTTGTGTTTTTCGACGCATCACGGCTACGTCAACCGCTCGTTCAACTATGTCAAGTCGTATAATTGATTACCGCCGAGAGAGAAATATCGGATGCCGCGGTGACAGCCGTCTATTTCTGACGAAAATAAATGCGATGATATTTTCGCGAAAAGTATCGCAATCACGATTCTATTATGTGACGTTGCAGCAAACTATCTTTTTTTCTCACGTCTCGCGCTCGATAATATTCTATGATATAAAAATATAAATGAAACTGAATATTAAACTGATTATTAAAAATAAACAAATTATTTAAAAATCATATATTTAATAATATACGTTACGCTTATAAAGTTTATATAAATTAAATAGTTACGCACAATTCTCATCGATTTATTATCATTAATAAATTTTTGGAATAATAATTAACGTTTGTCAAAATGACGAACAAAAATATAGAAGAATTACATATAAACGTAAATTATCTTGTGCATAAATATCGTTTGCATTCGAGGTTCGGCAGATTGAGAACAGCCGGTCGCCAAAGTGGAAATGGCATCACTTACGGGTCAGTTTGGATCGGGTAACTTCATTCGGCTAAGTATCGCTGAAATTACTCTAACAATTGCTGGCCGGTGTCACTTCAATCTGCATAACAATTGAGTATACGATCAGACTAGACGAGAGCGACGAAAGGAAGTGAATTATTTTGCGCGCTCGATTCCGCGATGTGTTTTCCGGAGACGTCGCATAAAATTCATGCTGATAGAGTAGTCACTATAAAATAGGAAGTGGGAAAAGTACACTCGCATCCTTACGCGAGAAAAATATTCCGGATATTATTTATGTATATATATATTATATAATAATATAATTTCTTTGAATCATGTTTGAGATATTTTGAAAACTTTACACTTATGTGTGGGTGAAGAGGAGAAGGGGAGATCAAGTATATCGCAAGATGTCTTAAAATATTTATGAGAGAATAGAAGTTGTGAGAAAACTTTCGCGCTTTTAATAGAAGAATAATAAACTTGAGAATTTTAAAAAAGGTAGGGGGGGATAAGCGGG
Organism: Plocamopherus ceylonicus; assembly: GCA_039654545.1. Lineage (NCBI taxonomy): Eukaryota > Metazoa > Mollusca > Gastropoda > Nudibranchia > Polyceridae > Plocamopherus > Plocamopherus ceylonicus. The sequence goes on along the minus strand of JBCJKF010111580.1, from coordinate 6,293 downwards.
TAAAATTTGTGCAAAATGCAAATCTAAGAGTGTGCAGAAGGAGAAAATAAATAATATATAATGAACTAATGAAATATTATCTCGGATGGACTCCCGGAGACTATATGACGATCGCGAATAGCGTCTAATGAACCGAGGCAGCCATAAATCGCCGTGTCCTTTTATAACGACTCGGATATATCCTCGGCGCTGTCGTTTTCGTTTTCAGGATCTCATAAAAAGCTCCAACAATTAACGAAGTTTCATGGTCGCAATATGGTTCATAACGAGCGGCGCGACAAAGTTTCGCGCAGTAATGAACTATAATCGTCGTGAAAATGGAGTCGAAAAACGGTCGTGTTAAACATTGAAATTGTTTTTTCTGCGCGCCAATTGCAGGTCATCAAAGATAATCAAACTAAAAAAAAAAAAAATTTCATGCAATCCAATAAATGATTAAAACAGCTAAATATTGTGTGTGAATTTCTCTTTGTTAAAACATCAAAAACGTATCAAAATTAACAGAGTGGCACTTATAAACTTCGTGATCTGTTTTTTGTATCTCACAATAACCGTAGATCCTACATTTATCAGAATATAACAAATAATATTATTCACATAAAATAGAGAAAATGTAATAAGATGAAATTGTAATAACTTAACCAACTCGAACTCTTTCTCTGGTGATCCGTCTATCAGTCTCGTAACACACTCTCGTTATCATCGTCCATCTGTACCTGTCCAACGCCGTTCTTCTCGACGTCGACTACATGTTTGCGCCGAGGAAGCTCAAGTCCTGATCGCATCACCGAACCGAGCACCACCTGTTCCGACCGCTTATAGTGTCGCTTTTGTGGAATGCCCTGTCCGTGCACAGACAAGGGTCTCGTCTTCGACGGTGGGTGGCTCAACGTCGTTATTAATGACGCGCACTCGAAGCGCGGTAAGATGCCGAGGGGATTTATAGACCCCGGGATACGCGAGTCAAGTTGAGAGAGGAAAGAAGACAGCGGCGACAGAAGGCGCGGCCGAGCAAAAAGAGGCCTCGTTTTATCGTCGGCAAGTTTCCCTCGTGGCGATGCTTCCAGAAATGATGGCGGACGGGTCAAAGAAGAAGAAGCGGCCAGCGGAGTTTTTCTCCGGACGATCCATTCGGCCCCGGGTCTGCGGTCGTTTCTTATCCGCAGGAGAGGAGAGCGGCGATGATACGGGAAAGGGGCGGATCCCTTTACCTCAGTCAGTGTGTTTCCCCCGCGGCAGGTTCTTTTTGTTTTAGATGCATCAAAGACGTCGCCGAGCGCGGTGGCACGACGCTTCTTCACGCGAGTCACACAGAGCAGCTATTAATGCGCGGTTGAAAAATTCATGAACCCCCCCTCATTCTCGCGACGAGGTCGACGAGGTGGATTTGCATTATTTTCTCGCAGAGAGATTTGCAAAATGGCCTCGCCACGATACGCTCAAAACGCGCTTGTTTATGCGGCGCTTATACTTTTCAAGTTCACAAGCGCCAAACGGGCGTGAAGATAAATTAAGAGAGTCTCAATTTTATTCTCCATTTTTTCCATCCGTGAAACATATTCTCCATAAATGTAGTTCGCTTCAGAGAATGTCATCTGAGTTTCTAAGAAACTGATCCTTTGTTACAAATTTTCGCAAATTTTCATTTTACAATCAAAGTTACTTGCTGTGAAGTTGTTTTCATTAAAATATATAGAGCAATAAAATTTTGTCACGTTTATTTTTTTTTTTTTCGAAATTTAATTCTCCTATATTTTTCAATTTTTAATGCAATAAAAATATTAATAGCTTATCATCGATACAACAAAAATTTTCGTTCTTCTTAATTTTTCTAGAATCGCTTCCAAAAATGAACAAACTAACTAGTCATCGCTTTGAAAGGACTACGTGACTTTTTCTTTTCCTCCCCACAAAAGTGTTATGACAATTGCAATAATCGTTGCGAGTTCAAGGGGCTTGATGGAAACACAAGAAATTCGCACAGGCCCTTTTGCGAATCGCGTAGCTTTGGTTACCATCCAAACGATGACTGCGCACTTAATACCTTTAATATCGCGTTTTATTAAAATCTCGTGCCAGGAATGAAAGAAGGACGCGGTGCGGCGAAGAGGAATCGCGGACAAGGTTTAATAAAAGCGAAACAAGAACGGCTGAGTCAGCTGATGGGGAGAATATTTGCCAAAGAAATAATTAGGGGTCAGAAACGTGAAGAGCTGGCCAGATTAGGCCCAGGAAAGGACACACATTCACGCGAATATTCCATTTCTTTTCAAGTATCGAGAAAGACATCAAGAAATGCAAAATACTTTAGATCAAAAAGCTACTTCGTTAAAATCTCTCTTTTTATTAAATAATAATTATCTAATTATTTGACCAAATTAAAAACTGTCATATGTCATAAGAAATATGTTTATCTTGATTATGATCTTTTTTTTATTTTTTTTTTTTAACATTTAAATTACTCTTATAATATATATACATACCACGATGAATGACATACATTGATAAAAATGTTATATTAATTCTGTATTTATATGTAAAAATATTAATGCTAAAGAGTTATGGAAAGTTGAGCTTTGCGGGAAAATGTACATCCCTTTGGCACATCTTACCGTTCCGGCTGCGCGTATAACACACTTGCATTCACGTCATGCGTACACGCACGTAGCGGCGCAGACACCGAAATACCGGTTAATTGAGTATTTGCATGAAAAGGATTTAATTTGCGCTCGCGGAACTTCGCAAGTACCTGTGCGCGCTTTGTAAATTGAATAAATTAAATACGTGAGAAGCTCTTTCATTGCGCGTCGCGCTTCTTGCTCTCTCGAAAATATTTGCCGAACAATTCTGATATTACGACACTTCGTTACGATAAAATTAATAAACAGCTAGAAAAGACTAATTAACGAAATTGCGATCGGAGAATATTAATGAAAACAAAGACGAGAAGCTAATTAAGCGAATGATAAACGCGTTCGTGCGAGTAACGATAGCTAACGTGTTATCGTAACGTAAAATTGCCCGTAGATTGTTAACGATCGTAATTATTCGAAATTAACCCGTGGTGCAAAAAAAAAAAAAAAAAAAAAAAAACCCCTTCGTACATTACTCGTGTGCTTTCCGTTTCTAATCTCCCACTGACCCAAAACTGGTTTTTAATTACCCAAGGCATTTGCTTCCGTTTATGACAACATTAGCATCACAAATATTAATTTCACCGCAATCTAATCATAATTTTTCATAAAGATTATTCTATTACATGTATAAAATCTTCTTTATAAAGGAAGAGATACTCTTGAATAATAATTATTAATCACTACGCGCATCCGTTTTATATTCATTAATTTATATTATAAAATATTATATATCCTTCTTATTATTATACGAATAAACAAAATAATCTAAATATTAATTAGTATTGTTATAAATATAATAGACATACAGCATATAATGATTACAAAGTTTAATCATTTATTTTAAAGAGACGTGACGAAAAATTTATCATTTAATCCTAGTAATTATTCATAAATAAAGATTTTGATGTCGAAGAATTGTGATATATTTTTTGTTATGAATATTATTTTCCCATGAAAGATTAAAGAAAAAGAAATGTTCGATGTGATTATAGTATTCTGCGAGAGATGCTTTTTATATTTCTAAAAATATACAGCAACCGTGTAACTATTTTGAAAGAAACTCGTGAGGAGAGACGTTTTCAAGAATTCTCGACTCCTGAAAAATGCTCGGCTCGAGACTAGAGTCTGGAGTAGCAGAAAGGGAGAGAAAATCTCGATAAGTCATGCCGGAGGCGTATGTGAATCGAAAAGTTTGGTAGATATATTTCCATACATATACATTAGGAAGACAGAAGACACGAAGTTCAATAACTTGGCGCGTTACGGCAGAAAGATCGATGACTCGATTCTTTGTTAAAGCAGGAGCAGCAGCGTTTGATAAGCGTAACAAAGGAGAGCTCGCGCGCACTATCTTTCCCGGAGTGAAACCCCGGAACATGACGACGACAACGACCACGACGACGGTATCGTCAACGTGTTCCGTCACGTGGAAGCGTGTAAAGAAAGACCGTGATGCGTGTCGTCGTGTCGTCAGTCATCGTCGCAAGAGACGACGAAGAGAAATTTGGCGAGAGCTCGCGATCGTCGGAATCTAGGGTTACCCGCCGTCAAGCTCGTTTCGCGTATCCGCGAAGCCGCTCTCACAGGTGGCACGACGTTTATAAGCGACGTTCCAACGACAATGGGAGTTACGAATCTAGGATATCTTGACGTGGCGCAAATTTACGAAATGCCGCAGTTTGAGATAGTTTAACACCGCAATGCGAAAAATATAGAACTCTCGCTCGTCGATGGTTGTAATTAAAGAACTTCAACCGGTTACGACAAACGCAACTTCAACAAAATAATCACGATCTTTTCCATCCCTTTTTACGCTCGCCGTTAATTTTCGCCACTACCGATAATTGTTAATTTAAGAAAATAAATTATTTATACAAAGTCGTTCGCGTAAGCGGAATATTTGCCGAAGACTGGTTAAGAGAGGACGACACTTTGAGCGATAAATTATTCGACGCGCACAACCGGGCCACATGTCGTACAATCGGGAACATCAAGCGTTCACGGATTATAACGGGTACTCACACTTCGGCGAGAGTTTGCAAGTTGGCGAAGTTGCCTGCAGCGCACGATAGGTCGAAGACGATAGCCCAAGTGGACAGAACGTGTTTCGTCGTAATCTACACGAGTCTGTTGCTGTCCTCCGGGTTTCTCCGCGACACGAGAGTCGCCGGATGCAGCCGATTCGATTCCCACGGATATGTCGAACGGAGCTGCTGCCGCTTAATACCGGCACCATTCTCGTAGCCCACGTAGACGTAAAACGACCAATGTCGAGGATAGGGTATCGTAGGGTATCGATATCGGTGCAACTCTCGAGAGAAATGCAACGGAAAGGAAAAAAAGATTTCTGACTTGGGCATTTTTCCGATACCAATATTGCCAATATCACCTTGTCAATATTCCCTTAATTAGGAGGGACGTTATTTAATATAATTAAAATTTATATAAAATTCTATATTTTTAAGAATTAGAATCAAGATAAAAGATTTCAGTAACAGTGAGTGCGACAGTAATAATGCAAGTAACGGCACAAAATTTAAATTGAACTTAATGCTTATGCGTCAGAATATAATTTTATTTGCAATAATTTATAATTAATAAAACAGCGGGAAAGTTAAAAATTTTTATTATTTAGAAAAATAGAATTTTAATTAAGAAAAATATTATATCTTATTTCTTCCGGCAATAATTTCAATTTTAATTGCTGATTTAATGGGCTTTTACACATTATGCACACGGCTATTGAATAATGCTTGTATTTAAATTAATTCATTAATATTGATATTACGTTACATATTACATGTCGCCATGATAATCGACGAACACAATGCGAGTCGGCCGTACTCAAACGTAAAGTGTAATTTATTATACGAATTAAACGAGGGGGGCGACGCACGGCTAGCAATATTCCCGATTCGTATTTAAAACTGGCGATATCTGTATTGATTGAAAATGTGCGTGGGCGGAACGTTTAAAACTAAAACTCATTGCAGGAGTATCGATTTCAATTTGTGAAAAATAATTTCGCCGCTCGCGTCAAAATCGCGCCGATCTTTTCGGAAGGTTAATTTTCATATTGAAAGCTTTTCACGAGATATTATCGTCATACTTTCAGAACAATTCTTTCTGACGTTTATCTGACCAATTAGCGTGTCATATAGAGAAAAATTCTGTTAAATAAATATGTGTAATTCATAGATATAAGCTTCGCAACAACTGTTTTCAAAAATATGACTTTCCCATCAAGAAAAACTACGAGTGAAAAACTATCAAAGAGATATATGTTTGATATTCTTAGAGATTGCGTGCTTTCAAGATAACAGATGCGATTCTGGACTCGATGAATCGATAATATGTCTAAACTTCAATATGAAAACTTGGATATTTTTTCGTGAGTTATGTTACATCGCTCTTTGCATAGAAACCAAGTCTTTAAAATGAAATGTTGAAAAAAAAAAAAAAAAAAAAAAAATTCCTCTGTATTTTCAGAATAATTTTTATCTCTGAAATTACTAAATAACGAGAGTCGGGATAACATATATTTTATTCTTAACCTTGGATCGTAATAATTTTATCTCTAAGCCCGCAGCTGAAAACATCTCCCCATGCTAGACAATTCGTTACACGGTAATTAACAGCCCTATCGTGTCGTGTAAC
>JBCJKF010111358.1:0-10289 GCA_039654545.1 Plocamopherus ceylonicus | reverse complement strand
TTGTAACAAGTTATTGGTCTATCAACCTTAATATGCAAACAATTCAAACTGAATAGTGTTGCTGTCCCATCCCATCAACTCATGCTATCAGATGTGATCAGATGGACACTTGTGGTGGGATTTGATGAGAGTTGAAGTCACTGCCTGCCTGAAAGTTGCATAGTTAAGAGATTATAGTTTTGTTACATTACTGTAAACTCTAGGTAATTCCTTTTTGATTGAAAAGTTCCTAGCAGGTTCAGTCTCATTATGTAGCAATTTCTGGGGATGTGGTTGTTTTTGCTCATGACTGAATATGGATGGATCCTAATGTCAATTGTACTGTTTGTGTCATAACTTGGCATCTACTGTCTATGAGGTCCTTTTGTGTTTCTTATATGGAATTTTACTTTTGATTAATTTTGTCATTCAGTATTTTATTAATTTTGAAACAATACTGATAGATTATGTAGGGCAACTGATGGTTATTAATATAAATGTCAATAACATTACTGCTTTTGATTTCAGATTGAATGATGTACCTCATTTATTGAAAGCAATCCAAAAAATGTACCAAAATACTTCTTTTCTTCAATGGTTTGAGAAAATTGATGATGAGACCAAGACTGACTTCATCCAAAAAGGTGTAAACTCATATTGCCACATTCTTACATCCACCAAGTTGGCCAGGGCTTTTCTTAAGGTAAATCAATTAATAGTCCAGGATTTTAAAAAAATCTGATCTAATTAGTTCAAAATTATTTTTTGAGCACCATTTATTTTGCTTTTATCATTACTGATATAGCTTTATTCTTTAGTTTACCCCCCTCCTCCCCCCCCCCCCCCACCACCATTTTTCACACCATGGCCATACACACAGTATGTAGACCTGTCTCACATGTCAAGCAAAAGCTGGCTTGCTATACAGGTTCTGAATGTTATTCCTTTGATTTACTACACTGTCTAGATGTTGTGTCAATGAATAGCCTAATGTGAGGGTTTTTAACTGATATTTGAGCCAGCTTCCTGTGTTGTTTGTCCTTATGGAATAATCATTTTTAAGTCACTGAAATTTATAGTGCAATTTTTGTGGGTCAGTAGGTAAGTTTCCTCTTTACTCGTCAGTGCACTTCATTGGCCAATGGTCAATTGTTGTACTATGACGTTCCCATTTGCATTTTGTTGGTTGATTGCTCAAGTGGGATAGGTTCACAGGCCTATTTGAAATTGAATTGAATCATGCAATTGAAAGGGAGGAGAGGGAGCAGGAAAGAAAGTAATATTCTACATCTCCATAATTTCTCAGAAGCTTAATATATTCTTTTTAATACATGTATGTTTTTCTTCTTTTGTCACAGCTTTTGCTTGGTGTGCCAAAGGCCTATCAAAGTTTACTTGAGAAAGAAATCAAAACATCTTTTGAAAGTGTTGTTAGCAAGGCCCAAAGTGCGGATGTCCACCTGCAGACATGTATGTCCCAACCACATATCGTCAGGCGGCTACCTTTTTGGCCAAAATGCAACTGACACACCGTTTGAAACATTATACCATTCAATAATTTATTGAATTTGATAAAATCCGCCAATATGTTTTCCTACAAATCCCACAATAACATTTTGGCATGACTATGTTTTCTTTCAACTGTGAGACAGTTTTTATTGATTATCTCAAAACTAGCAAAAATGACTAAAGCCAAAAAGGTAGCCGCTTGACGATATGTAAATGTATGATAGTGTCATCGCATACCTAACTTGTTTTTCTATCTTCATGGTCGTTGACTGTATCAGAGGACTGAGGATGTAATTAAGTTTACATGGGGGGTACATATACACATCAAGAAAAGCAAAGATACATAATACATGTACATGTATATATCTGAGTCATTGATTGTCAGCTCTTCATTTTCCCTTTTATCCATGTCTTTTAATTGAACTGGTATTAATTGCACATAAGAGTGGAGTGAGGCAAAATTTGTTTAAAGCATTTGTCTTTGGTCCATAATTTCATACTTAGTGCAGTAGTGACTGCCTGACATCCCACCGGTGGGGAAACTGGGAAAGTGGGATGTTAGGCAGACTGGGATCTGAGGCGGACGGCAAAGGGGGTAACCCACATAATGTTACATAATCATGTAATTGACATCCAGTGGACAAGACCCCAGAGAGGCTGTGACCACAGTAAATTCTGATGGACATGATTTAGATTCCTTCTTCTCAACCACCAAACACCTCATTGCTTCGAATGTCACCTTGAAAAGGGACAGAGGAGTAGGCATGTTTATAAGTTACCTCTAAGTCTAAAGCAGTCCTTTACCTTTCAATTTTCAAACTGTCAATCACTCATCAAACCAATTAAGACTTCATCAAGTACATAGGGTCTTCTGTGAATCTTTTTGACGAATGCGGTAAGCACACATGAAGTAGTCCTTTCAAGCCTTTCAGCTTATAGGGCCAGAGCTTATCACACTTTCTGTAGCACGAAGCAGACAGTGACCGATTAGATCTTTCACTTTGTGAATAGGATGCTTGTCTATTTCCCAGCCAAAGCCATACTCATTTTCACCTGGGCCGAGTGAAGCAATTGTGGTAAATTTTCTTGCTTAAGGAAAAAAATGCATTTCCATACGGTGGTTTGAACCCATGACCTCTCAGTCTTTAGACCAATGCTCTACCACAGAGCCACTATGCCCCCCAAGCACACATGAGCTTAATTCCACCTGTTCACACTGTCATGGCTTGATGAGGCAAAACAATAAAACAGACCAATGACATGTCCCCAGGCATGGTCTACAAATGACAATTTTTCTCTCCTTGCATAACCTAGATGGTGTCTTGTAGTCGCATCTTAGTTAGATAGGAGTAACCAGACATGTTTAACTGTGTCCATATGGCTAGCAACAACCATACGATTGTATTTGATAGAGACAAAAACAATTGTGAGGAAGTAAAATTGTCCCCTACTCACATAATTGGTCGCAAAATCTTCCTCCCTCTCTCAAAAAAGTGGGATGTTAGGCTGACAGGGTGGGATATTATGGGCAAATTTATATATAGAGAAAAATCTGTTATCGAGGAAAAGTGGTATGTTAGGTGGCAGGATGTCAGATACTCACAACTATATTGCCAGGTTTTAAACTTGAGACGCCCAATAATCTGGAATTTAGCAACCTTTCTGATATCATGTGGCTTAAGTCTGCATTCAAGAAGATATGAACGTTCTCATTTACAATGAAAAGCGGGCCATTTTTAAAGAGGAATATTTAGGATATTTTATGCTTATATCATTGGAGACAGAAAAGTGTAGATGGACCGAATTTGGCATCCATTTGAGTGTTTCATAAGATTTCATTTAGCATGTTTCTTGAAAATAAGGATAGAAAGTCACTCTATTCAATTGATTTTAAATGTAAACCCTACATAAAATGAAAATCTTTTCCTTCATTTTTCAGTGTGTGTGATGCTTGATCAAAATGACATATCTAAGAAGACATCTTGTGAACTTCTTTCTCCCATATCCTGCATAATAAGGGCTAAGTTGATGAATGCTCAAAGTGAAGAAAAGAAAGTTAGAGAAGGTTTTGACACAACTTATACTGTACTTAAGGTATGCTTTGAAGGCCTTTGTCCTTGTGACCTTTGAGTAGCATGGTGAAAGTCAAAGGTACATTGTTTTAAATTTGGTATCCTTTGACAGATGGATATTAAATTCTGTTGTATAGAGTAATTTTCCTTTTTTTTTTTAGCCAACCTGTCCTGTTTCAAATTTTAAAAGTTATTCCAAACTTCTGTGGCAGATTTGTATTCTTTGCCTGCAACTGAATCCAGAAGAAATCCGACATCTTTTACAACTGACAACTAGCGAGACAGATTCCACTCTCAAAAAAGAACTATCTCAACTGTGGCATGACATTTTGTCCAAACTGGTGACCTTGTTAGTAAAGGTATTGTATGCTTATATATTTACATCAATTTGGAAATGAATGGGATATTTTGGGACAATATAATCCTTTGTGATTGTTCTTCATTTTAGACTGTACAGTAATGTATCTCTTACTTCAAATAAAATTTTGATATGACACTTGATTCTTTTACAATTTATTACAGTGATGTGCTTTTGAGAATTTTTAAATGTGATACCTAAGGAATTTCATTTTTTTTAAATGAATACAAAAGGTGTTGAATCTTATGAAGCTAGAAACAAATGGCCTATCAAACATTATTATTGCTTTCATTAGATACTATAAGGTTGAAAAGGGATATGGCTTGTTTGTCCTCTGCATTGACATTTTTTTTTTCTAAAATATGTTAAAAAGTCATAAATTGTCAACTACATAATTGCTTTGTCTAGTCATCTGAAATATGAAATTTTCTTTACTTCTGCAATGGACGATTTCTACTCTTGTTGTTACTGTGCCTGTGACACTTCAGTGATAATCCTTCAGTCCATTGTTATGTGTTGATAAATTTCTATTTCTGTTGTTGTAGTTGTAAAATGTTAAAAGATTATAAAATGAAACTGAATTCATGTATTTCTTTTTACCCAGGGTTCCTTAAACAGAGATTTATTGTTCCTGGCTGGAACAGCTGCTGCTATGGGAATCAATCTATTGCCATCTTTTGATGAGGTGGTCACTGCCTTTGTCAGCATTATTTATGTGATAAAATCAGGTGAGTTGTGAGGCATTATCATCATCTTCAATCCGTCATTGCCATAATCATCATCACCAATATCTGGTTTCCTTCTTGTCAGAGAGGTTGGAGTCTCTTTCCTGTCTTTCTAGATGAAAGTCAAGACACCAGTTCATCTTCATACTTGTTATTTCCAAGGAGTTCTGCATCCTGGGATTGCTTTTTGCACCTCATTCTCCCCACCTTGTGCGACAAACTTGCCATCATTGGCTGTCTTTTGTAAAGAATAGTGTTTCTTTAGGATCTCATAATATGAAAATGAATGATTTTTAATGGTTTTGCATTATGTCCTTTGTATATAGATACTTTGCATGATAATTTTTGTCATAAAGTTATTGTAGGTTCAAACAATGAAAGAGATCATGTGGTTTCAAAATTATTTGTGAAACTATAGTTCTCGTTATTTTCTCTCAACTTTCAGATCAAGTTTCATTATCCATTGGCAACATGCTGGTGCATAAATCAGAGCCTTCTTCAGAAGATTTCACATTGCCTTTACTATCAGTCATCAAGGGTCTCCTTGTCAGTACACCATGGAATGTACTGTGCCATGCAACAGAAAAACAGTCCCTTTTACTGTTCCTGTTTCCACACATCATAGCTGTGTGTCAAGGCCCATCAGAACACCATTATGTGGCCTTTCAGGTGTTGTTATTATGGTTTGAGAAACTGGATGCCATTGGTGTCAAATCTGTAGGGGCATGCAGGGTAACAAAGAAATCAGGTGGAGATAATGAAGCTCTTTATTTGGGACTTTCCAGTCTAAATGTTGAAGACCATTCCAATCGTGTTCATCATCATCCTGAGGCTTACGATCCTAAAGAGTGCAAGGAAAATAAAGATCCACCTGAACAATCAAAGTCAAGTGATGACCCTAAACCCTCTTTACCCACATCTTTACTCATGCCACAGTCTGCTTACCTCATGTCAAAGTCATGTCCCATTCTTTCCACAACCCTCTCATGCCTATGGCTAAACTGGGATAGCCCTGTAGATGGTGTGTCTGAATTTGTTTTGAATATTTTCCAATGTGCCTTGAAAGTCTGGTCTCAGAGTGTTCATGATGGCTTGTCAGATTATCCTGAGCTGAGTTTGAATTTGATGAATCGTGTGATGGCCATGGCTTGGCACTCTAAAACACGCTATCGTCCCTTGAGTGCATTGCTCCCATATATGAATAGCAAGAATGTGCTTGTTCATTTCCCAGAATTAAAAGATGAACTCATGAGATGTATGGCTGTGAATCATATGGCAGCTGTCTCATCAGATGTCTATAAAATGTTTTTGCAGAAAATAAGTGAAGAACAGATTCCTGAAGATCATTTGTTGACATGGAATCAGAATTGGATGGATACGTTGCTGTTTGGATTGACTTCCTGTAATGCTCTCCAGCGTCTGAAGATTTGCACCTACTGGCTGCCACCAACCTTGAAAATCATACCAGGAAGTGCTAATGTTCTTTTAGAAAAAATATCAAGGAAGTATGATGAAGAACATATTTCATATAGAACTAAATGGCTATTTGCATGGATCACCGTGTTTAAATCAGCGAGAGATTTGCTCAATCTTGAACTTCCTCAGAAACATGAAAAAATTGTAGAAGAAGCTTTAACCAGTTTTGACGAGGCTGTTCGGTCAGAGGTGCTGATGTTGATATGTGGAACCTTAAAGAGAGCAGAACCTGTGTCTCAGTCAGAAATTCTGTGGCTAAAGTCATTTTTACAGACAAATATGAAAACAGACTCTGCCCCTTTTCGTCAATGTCTTACAAGTTCTATAAAAAAATTCATTGTCCGGATTAGAGACAGCTGTTTGTCTGCCATCCGCGCAAAGAAGTCGGACATATCAATATCACCTGGGATAGGCTTTGTTGATTGGCTGTTTAAACTTTTGATGCAGGGCTTGACTCCAGGAGGATCCTACCACAGAAGACAGACAACTCTGAATGTGCTAGAAGTTCTTCTGGAGTCTTTGATACACCAGCCAAATGACTGCACCAAAAAGGGTAAAGCCCCTGAGCAGTCCCATATCCTTTTGAAGTTTGCCCAAGGCAAGGGCTTGTGGCATTTCTTTTCCATATCCAGTTTTTGTACTTTGTTAACATGCCTAGAAGATGGAGCCGAAGAAATTCAAACTCAGAGCTATAAAATTCTTTTGGAGTATTTTCAATGGCCAACATCATTTGTCATCTCAAAAAATGCTACTTGCAGTGATAGGAAAGAACTATTTTTATTGGATAATACTTCAACTTCCATCTCAGTTGACAATATAACAGTTTGCTGTTTATTTCAGAAAGCATTTGAGTTATTATCAAGTCCTAAAAGCTATGAAAACCATAGTGGACAGTTGATAATGTGCCTCATCATTAAAAAGTTCGCGTCAGCTTTGAGGATAAAATTCAGTTTTGATGAGACATTGATAACTGATTTTGGTTCCCTAAAAGTGTCTGTGAAGAAACTGGATGATGAACATGAAGGTGACCCTGCCTTTCTTTTTATCAAATTATTATTGCAAATAGTGCAAAAATCATTGTCTCAAGTCCAAAAGGATTTAGCAAGACAATTTAAAATTTACACAATTCATGGTATTACAGAGTGCATTACCAAATGCACAGAGGAAATCTTCAAAGATAAAAGCTTGAATAGAAGTCCAGAGTGGGTCACGTTGTTGGAGGAAATAGTGAATGTGAATCAAGATATCATTTTCTTAATTCTTGATGTTTTATCAGGTGGGAAAAGCTTGGATGATTGTCCATCTTTCGCTGATATGGGAATGGCATTGAAAGGACTTATAAACTCTGACCTTGATGAATTTGAGGATCAGGAAGATGTGGCAACACTGTCATCAAATTATCAATTACTTTTGTCTTGGTGTTGGATAAATTTGAAAAATAGCTGTTCTTCTCTCAGTGAAATAGTGTCAATTTCCATTGAAGGACAAGTTTGTTTGTTAAGTCCAACAATCATAAATTATATCGGCAAACTCTTTGTTAAAGTTCTCACTACATGCAGGCACAGAGGAGCTATTGAAGGTTGTCGCAGTGGCTTTTCAAAATTTTGTTCAGTTCTCTCATCAAGTAAAATCACAGAATTTCTCAACATTCCTGAAAAAATTCTGAAAGACATTATCCAGAGCCTGTCAACCAATTCCTTGACAGCGTCTGTTTCAAGGAGATCAGCTGGTCTTCCCATTATCATCCAGACGATTGTTTCAAGTGAGGTCAGGGTACGCGCTAACAAAGACATTCTCCTAACCACCGTTCAACAATTGTATGAGATTGCAGCAGAACCATTGCCCACTGATCACAACCAGCAAAGAGATCTTGCTCAGAGCCATGCATTGAATGTCCTCAAAGTAATTTTTTGTGAGGCGAGTTTGTCCTCACATTTGCTGCCTCATTTGGCGAAATTAACGATTCTGGTCATCAATGGTTTTGATTCTCCATCATGGGCAATCCGCAATGCAGCCACCCAACTTATCAGTACACTTGTGACTCGGATTTTTGGCCAGAGGAATGCAGAACAGGGTAGTATGACCTTGGAAGAGTTCCACAGTGCTTTCCCTGACCTGCACAATTTTGCTTGTGACCAGCTTAATAGGTATTCCTCCTCAAAGTCGTTCATCAATCCATCTCTTTATCTCATTTTAACACTGTTTTCCAACCTGTCAATGTCACCATCTTATCAGCATCAGCAAGATGTACATGAAACATTACAGAAAACTATGCTTGCGTTTACTTCAAGCCCCCTCTATTCACTAAGGAAACTGTCTGCCCAGGCTTACAGAAGTCTTTGTCCATTGGATCACGTTGATGAGAGCATCAGAGTCATAACAGGGAAACTAGAAGAACATTCTTGTGACTTGAACACTCAGCATGGATATCTTTTGTGTGTCTATTTTCTTGTGTCAACAGGATTTGTCAGGTCAGTTTCACTTGGTCTTGAATCTTAACACTAACAAAATTGTAAATATGCGAAAATTGATGTTTACCTGTAAAATAATATTCGATAGGTCTTTATAGATTCTGAAAACAGGAACAATAGTAAGACCTAGCTTTCCACCCTACTATGTTGATTTGATAGTTTCTTAAGTTGGTAACCTAGAGAAACAATATTATACTTTTTTTTATTTTTAAGGCCATTTCCATGTTGCCTTATTTATTGTTCATTATCAGTGTGAAATAGATGTGAACATTCCAGCTGGCATTCGTTTGCTTCTCTTTGTCTCTTGAATTTAGCTGCTGGCTTTGAGTGAAAGGGTTCTAAACGTACTTCTTTACAAATTGAGTCAAACATTCCTCTAGGCATTTAATAACGGCAAGATTTCCCAAAATGTTGCTTTTGATTAAGTTCGAGAGTAAAAAAGAGGTTCACATTTAATTTTTTTCTAGTTAATTGTTTCATATACCCTGTTTCATTAGAACAGTTCTCGGTTGTTTGACTTTTGTATGTATCCAGATGGTTATGAAAGTGGAAATTTCATTTTGATTGAATACATTTGTTCAACCCTTTATATGACATTATAATTATGTTTATAAGCAATTTTATTGTATATTGTATGGATGGTCTTAAATTTTCCATTTGAAGTTAAAAAAAGGTTTCATATTTCATCTCATAATATGTGTATCAAACGTCATCTATTTTTTCTTCCATGTTGTGTCCATCTTAGAATGGAAGTCTGTCATTTGTAGAATGTGACCTTATGACTTTACTATATTTTATGATAGGCTGTACAACTACCAAGATAGGCTGTGTGACTACAAATAAACAGTTATTCTGTTATTGTGAAAATTGCACTTGTTGTGGCAGATTGAATAGAATTGATTGGATATATATATGAATATTCTGTAATTGTGCCATTATATGTGTGTTATATTTCCAGTGACTCAATGGCTATGGAGTTACTGGGGTTTTTGTCACAGAACCAGCTTGTTACTAGAATGGTTGCTAGTTCTTTCTCTGCTGCAACGGTTATGATGATTGTCAATAGTTTGTTGAATAAAATAAAGGGCAGACTGGACGAATCAACAGCCAACGACCTTTGGACACAACTAACATCACATGTTTTGTTCTTATGCCAGAGATCACCCTCTGAACAAGTAAGCTTTGATGAATAGACCATGTGCTAGGAAGAGGGTTTTTTGTTGTTGTTTTTGTTTTGTTTTGTTTTTTGTTGTTGTTTTTTATATATTTTGGCCTGTTGTTGTCTGTCAGGTTTGCTTTCTTCCCTGTGCCCCTCTTTCTGTGTGTTTGCCAGTGTTTGAATATTTCTACCTAATCTTTATGTTTCCTGTGCCAACATACCTGCCTCTGTGTGTGTGTGTCTTTGTGTGTTTGAACCTGCCTGTCTCTCATTATTATTTTTTCTATATTTATGCCTGTCTGTTCATCTGTCTGCCTGATTCTCTGTCTTTGTATGTGTGAGCCTTTCTGTCTGTTTGTCTGTCTGTCTTCCTCCACCCTTCTCTCTCTCTCTTCCTGCCCCCCTCTCCCTCTCTCTCCCTCTCTTCTCCTGCCCCCTCTTCCTCCGCATCTCTCTCTCTCTCTCTTCTCTCTCTCTCTCTCTCTCTCTCTCTCTCTCTCTCTCTCTCTCTCACTCTCCAGTGCACTGACAAGTGTACAA
>JBCJKF010111247.1:0-10289 GCA_039654545.1 Plocamopherus ceylonicus | reverse complement strand
CCCCCCCCCCCCCCCCCCCCCCCCCCCTCCCCCCCCCCCCCCCCCCCCCCCCCCCCCCCCCCCCCCCCCCCCCCACAAACAACACAACAACAAAACTAAACAATATTGTCAAATGTTAAATAAAAAAAGTAAAAAAAAAAAAAATGTCAGGACAGGAAAGATTGGAGGAAAATCATTTCAGGAACCTGAACTCCCTGCATCGAAAAGTTTAAAGGTTTTTGACAAGGAAAGAAAGAAAAAGAAGGAAACTTACTGTTCCAATCTGGAAAAAAACCCAGGTCAAACAAATTGGCAGAGCAGTGACATAGATAAAATTTGAAACAGACAAAACAAATCCTAAACATGTACATAATCCCTTCTCACTCAACCAACTAGCCTTTCAAAATACAATAATTCTTGCACTTCCAATATTTACAATAAAAAATAAAACATGACACAGAAAGGGGAGACAAATAAATTTAAAAAATCAGCCGACACTAGTGTCAAAAATTTCGAAGAGATTTGAAGTGATTGGTGATGTTATAATGACCACAAAGTGACTGAACTTGCAGTTCAGAGACATTACGCACTGAATAAATGTTTGCTCTATAAAAGCTCTTTGTCTACACACACCATTGTTTTTACTGTGAGAGTTATAGATTATTTTAGAATTATTGTCTATTTTAAAAAATCAGGGCCAGAATTTTACAAAAGCAGTTTTCACTGCAATCAACCCATATACAATTAAAATACTACTTGACAAAAAAAAAAACGAAACAAAAAAAAAACCAAACAAACAAACGAAAACAAAACAAAGAAACCAAAACACACACAAAAAAAACAAAAAAAAAACAACACACAAAAAGGTCCTTACATTTATGCACTTCAATAGGCCAAGCTGTAAACGTTCAGCATTGCCATCAGTTTCACTGGATAGCACAAACCAAGAGAAAAATAATTAGCATTATGGCATATGTCATGATGATCAGACCAACAAGATGCTAATAATAAGAGGAATAATCATTCAAGGGCAAGGACAATTTTTCCCTTAGCATAAATTTGCCTAATTCTCCTTTGGGTACAATACCCTTCCATTCTTGTGAAAGAGTGCAGGAACACACATTATTCTACGCTCACAAACACAGTAGGTTTATCTAGTGGCTACCACAGGACCATCATTGAGCTACTGGAAAGAGTTCATCAGCAATAGACATATTTCAGGCAAATAAGTTTTAAACATTTTAAAATATACCAAAAGTGATGCAAGAAGTCAAGAGTTTCTCAATGTTGTGGTAAAATTACCATAGTATTGCAGAAGCAAACATAGGATTCAAAATTCTCATCATGGCTGCAAAAAAAAACACCCAAAACAAAACAATGACAACGATTGATGCATACTTTCTTATTATATATTATAAAAGAAAACAAAATACAGAGTAAATATGGAAATATAAAAAAGACACACTGTAAAGATTCTTAGGAAAAAATTATCGAGCAAATCTTGCTGCTAACAATTTGATCACAATTGTATAATTTAATAACAAGCAATGACAAAAGCATGAGGAAGGTTCATATTATGATCAATGTAAAAGGATGCAACATTCAGAGATATATAATCCATCCATTATTTCAAATCTTACTCTGTCAATAAACCATTGAAAATAAAGAAAATGAACTCTCTTAACTTTCACTTATGTAATATTCTGATTTACAAAAGAACAACTTCAAATGAATATGAAGCAAGCATAAATCCCTCACACCCTCAACTTAAATCACACAAACGGTTGACAGTTAATTTTTTTCATTCTTCTTAACCCTTTGTCTCCTTGAAGCCCATGTATCTGCATGAGTATGATTTAACTCTGACTTCAATTTGTCCATGAATTAGCTAATTCCGAGCAACCTAGTATATCAACTGATAGCAAAACTTATGTGCAAAAGAAACTACCACATCCATTGTGACCACAGATTTTCAAAAAAAAAAAAATCAAAAATAAGTCAATAAACCAACCAGCTAAAAAGCTAACAGGTATTAGAAAGCAATTTACAAAACTGACATGAGCCTCGAGTGTCAACAATGGTGTAAAACATATTTCTTGGCTAAGAATGTCCGGTTATCTACTTGAAATGATTACTAAAAGTGCATTCAGGGAATTGTATACATTAGACCCATCACAACTCTCCTTTGATACCAGTGTTTCTACATAAGAATAAGACAATTGTTTAACTTATAAGTAATTATTAAAGACTAGCGTTCTACCCCATATATTTTTTTCCCTTTAAAGTATCTTTCCTTCGTACAGAAACAATTGACTTGCTATGAGTACGTATATAAGATACTATTGATTTGCCATGTGTACGTACACAGTGCACTCCGGTTAGCATGATATCGTTGGGACCATGGAAAAATGGTCGTACTAATCGGATGTCACGCTAAGCAGAGTTAGGCAAAATGATCGTTGATGATACAAAATGCATGACGGATGCAGAGGAAAACGGTTTTATCGGTACGGTAAGGAAAAGGTGTGAATATTTAACTGCATAGAAGTACATGTAGAAGCAAAAGCTGAATAAGAACAAATGCCTGAGCGACATAATATAACCATTCATGGTGTCTGTCGGCTGTTGATTGGCGTCCATAAGCGGTATTAGCAATGTGCCAATACATGTATGAGGCAAATTTAGTGTAGATCTATTCTAACGGTACCGGTAGTTATTGTAATTGAAGATTGTCCACGACATGTTATTACCAGCTCACCCTCTCAGACCCACAGACTATCAAAAGGCCAACTATTATTATCATGCCAGGTCTACACACCTCCATGTTATCTTTCGTCACACCACTATAAGATTGATGGAAACGCCCATCACCCCACCTGTACTGCTCTCCTCAAACTGTACTTGATATCAACGGGACAGAACTTTAGCCTAAATGCCGTGAATGAGACATTCATTCGAATTTTGGGTCAGATTTAGGTTCACTTCCGATTGATCTCATTAGGCTTAGCAATGCGATAGTGTGTGTTTTAGTTTTGAGCTTTGTGTTTAGGTCTAGCACAGTATTTATTGTAATGTAGTGTGGGCAAAAACTGAAGGTTATAAATTGTAGGCTTGCCTTGTCGACCGACGAGTCTTCACAGATCGCTTGGAAGGCCCATCCTTTTCCTCTCCCCTTGTCTGATCTGAACCTTCTCCCTTCCCCCCTCCTACTTTCCAATCGTATGCACATTGTATGAGTCTAAACCACGGCTTTATACTAGATCTAGGCCTATATATAGTGTTGCTGCATGGTATCAGTATTTAGTGCCTCAGATAGCGTCGAAAGTCCAACAAATCGGGCGAAAAAAAGTTATGTGCTCTGAGAATTTGGTCGTGGTAAACGGAGTTAGCATGTCATCTTAACCGAGGTTTTCTAACAAAGAATAAGAGGAAAGTTGGTGGGGACTCAAAAAAAAAAAAAAAAGGTCACCGTATCCGGAGTGTCACGCTAACGGATCGTGTTAAAAGGAGTGCACTGTATAAGATACTATTGATTAGCTATGTGTACGTATATAAGATACTATTGATTAGCTATGTGTACGTATATTAGATACTATTGATTTGCTATGTGTACATATATTAGATACTATTGATTAGCTAGGTGTACGTATATTAGAAACTATTGATTTGCTATGTGTACATATATTAGATACTATTGATTTGCTATGTGTACATATATTAGATACTATTTATTTGCTATGTGTACATATATTAGATACTGCAATACTTTATTAGCATAGAGAAATTTAACAAGACTAAATTGAACAACTGAAACTTAGGTGAAACTCTTTTTTCAATATTTTGCCTTCCAACGCATTTTTTTTTATTTTCTCTGGAGCAATTGAAAAGAGATGAAGGAGGACTCTAAAATGTATTTGTATTAGAAATATTATAGTTTAATCGACATGGCAACTTAACTTATCAGCAAAAAGGGTTTTAAAAACTTAAATGTTGATAAGATAAATTGTTTTTTTGTTTTTTTTTTAATCTTAAACGTAATTTTTTCAAACAGGCTAGCTATTCTTGTGTCATGAAACAAATGAGCCATTTCAGAGATATTGCTACTACTTACAAAAAAAAAAAAAGTTTCTGTCAAAATCCCTCTTTTAAGAGAAGAGCATTCATACACATACCAACTTTCAGTCTTAGAGAACATTCTGAGCATCATTAATAATCAATATAACTAAACAATAGTCACAACTTTAAGGCCATTTGGTCTAGAATGACAACTCTGAATGAAACAAACATTATAATAACAGTTCAAGGAAATAAAAATAAGAAGACGATCACTATTATAGTTATCTGCACATACTTCAATCAAAGCCCATAGCTTTTCATTTACATAAGAAATATCAATTTACCCCTGTAGATTTCAAATCACTGTGTCGAAGACATATAAGAGCATCGGATAAAAGAATCCTTTTCACACATTTCTTCCTTAGGGCTTCAAGTGATATATGGAAAAGAACTAGGGTCTTTTCTGAAGTTATCAATATCATATTTTTCAAGACATTATCACTTTTGAACTGTTGCGGAGCTTTTTATTGTAGAAGCTTCCAGAGTAAGTACTTTCATTTATGCTTTATTTAATTATGTCAAGCAAATTGAAGATTCCAAAAGTTGGAGAAAAAAAATGTTTGATGGAGGAAACAAGTAAAATAAAGACTGATAACAAAAGAAAGGGGGAAAAAAGGTGGCAGTAAAATGAATAAGTCAACATGGTTGTGCATAAGGACAACAAGATGATTTGAGAACAAAATCTGAGAATGGTCTACGAAAGTTATTCTCTCATAAAGCATTGATGATTACAATGTGAACAAAATACAAGGGAGACATTGAAGGGTTGTGGTGTCCAAAGTTTTTTTTATTACTATTGCTATTATTGATTTTTTTATCCTTTCTTTGGGATAGTGTGACCCTTGACCCACCTGTCAAAGTTGATAAGGTCACAAAATGCTAAACATAAAATCATACAGATATTTTGGGTCTTTTAGAACAAAGACAGAAGGAGGAAAATGATGGAAAAATGGTCGTACTAAGCGGACGTCACGCTAAGCGGATTTCAAGGGAAGTAACTTTGTTGCTACATCGAACGGCAGACATAATGATTGTTGATGATACAAAATGCATGACGGATGCAGAAGAAAACGATTTCATCGGTACCGTAAGGAAAAGTTGTGAGTAATTGACTGCATAGAATTCAGCCAAAGCTGAATAAGGACAAATGCCTCAGCGACATATACAGTCTGTCGGCTGTCGATTGACGTTCATTAGCAACGTGACAGTACATGTGGCCTATGACTATGAGGCAAATTTAGTTTAGATCTAATGTACCGGTACCACTACCAGTAGTTATTGTAATTGAAGATTGTTGACGAAATGTTGTTATCCGCTCACCCTCTCAGACCCACAGACTTTCAGTACTAGTACTACCATGCCACGTCTTCACACCTCCATGTTATCTTTCGTCACACCCCTGTCAGGTTCAAAGAAACATGCATCACCCCTCCCCTCCCGCTCTCCTCAAACTGTACTTGGTATAAACAGGACAGAGCTATAGCCTAAACGCTGTAACTGAGACATTCATTCGTGTTTTGGGCCAGCTGCAGGTTCATTTCGATTGACACTCATTAGACCTAGCAATACGAGAGTGTGCGTTTCAGTTTAGAACTTTCCTTGTGTGTAGGCCTAGTACAGTATTGTACTGTAGTGTAGGCTTGGCCTAACTGAAGGCTGGAAATTGTGGGCTTCCATTGCCGCACCGTCTCTTCACAGATCCCGTGGACGGCCCAACCTTTGCCTCTCCCCTTGTCTGATCTGAACCGCTTCTCTTCCCCCGTCCTACTTACAAGTCATATGCACATTGTATAAGCCATGGCTTTATACTAGATCTAGGCCTATACTATGTAGTGTTTCTGCATAGTATCAGTATTTAGTGGCCCAGATCGCATCGAAAGTCCAACAAATTGCGTGAAAAAAGTTACGAGCACTGAGAATTTGGTCGCAGTAACTGGAGTCGGCATGTCATCTTAACCAAAATTTTCTTACAAAGAATAAGAGAAAATATGGTCATTGTACCAGGAGTGTCATGCTAACCGAGGTTGTGTAAAGTGGCGTGCACTGAATTCACTGAAACTCAATTTGATTATTCTTGTACAAAATCAAAACATACTCCTAGCACAGAAAGATGAATTCTCATAAGATCACACATAAATATTTAAGAAATGTACCATCTACACACTGTCATACACAATGTAAAAAATGTAAATTTAAGATTCCATGACTTGCCTGACGCTTTACAATTGCACATCTGTCAGGCATGAGAAGTTATGACATAGACAAATAACATTACATCTGGAAAACCAACTGAAAGGAACAAACTACAATCATCTTTATACTGCTGAATCATTACTCTAAATAATGTTGGTATTAGAATGAAAGGGGAACAAAGGATGTTATCATTATGTCTTCTTCTTCTTTATGAACTGTCCACCTTCAACGAGTTGAAGATTCTGGCACATTGGTTTGGTTCCGGGAGTGCGGATAGCTCAGTGGACAGGGCACTCGTCCACCAAGCCAAAGGTCATGGGTTCGATCCCCAGCTGTGCAGGCTTGATTTAAAATCCGAATTTTCGGGGTTTTTTCCGCCTCCTCGTCCTGTGGTAGGCAGGATGAATGAGTGTCTAGTCCCATCGGAGACGGACGATAAACTAGGAGGTCCCATGTGCCTTTGCGCATGTAAAAGAACTCTCGGTGATTAAAATCGAAAAGAGCAGGCCATATCGGCCGTCACCCTGGCAAAATTCCATCCTACCAAAATAGTTATTTCGGCATCATGCAACCTCTTCTACCTCAGACTTATTGACTAGTTCATTACTCTGAATTCATAGAGAAGAGGTAAAGATCAGAGGGGAAGGGAGTGTGGCTGGGCACCCAAAATTCCCTTATACTGCTAGCCCAGGCATGGCAATATAGTTGCTACAAGATCGTCAACTCTGACGGGAAAAGGCCATGATTGGTTTGGCTCCGGTTTGCTATGATAGCGTGTAGTTGGGGAAGGGGGGTATAGCTCTAGAATAATGATTGGAAGCTCTCCACTGAGGCCGATTGATGTGCTCATGTGGGAGCTCGTTGTACTCCTTGATGGTTTGTGGAGAGATTGAGTATTTTCTATAGTTACGGCTGCCAGACTCCATGGCATGCTAGTGTTTGTGTGAACGCAATCATGCAATTATGTCTAATTAGATCCATACTGAGTTGAAAAACAGTGAGGAACCAAACGATGAAAAAGTAAGCAGGAGGCCGTCTAATTGGATTTGAATGAATCAAAAATTGAAATCTAAAACACTGACAATGTTCTTATAAGCGATAAATACCATTATTGAATTTATTGATCAATGCTTTCCAATGGATATAATCACATTTTGACACGGGAAAAGCCAGTCCAAAACAACCCATCCCAGAGTTGACAAAAAATAACACTGAATGCAAGAAGTCTTTCATAAACCTCCAAATAAACAACAACAGCAACAACAAAAAGCCATGGAAAGTTGATAATGTATACGGTCAATCTCAACCAATCAATCCATTTCTGACAAGCAGTAACTATCATCATCATTTTTCCTGAGACAAAATGATAAAGATTGACCAGAAATCCTGTACCCATTGAGTAATTTTAAAAAAGTCCCGGCAGTAATCAAAGTACGGTATAAAAGGACAGGAACACTATAAAGCCTCAAGGTCCACATGTCGGATTTCTGGATGCCTGGACTGTAAAATGAGAAAAGACAAAGAGATACATCCTTTGAATTGGTAACAAAATGAAGAAATTTAAATGATTAAAAACAAACAAAATCACACGGTCTTGGAAAAAAAAAGTAAAATAATATTAATGGTTACATCATGAAGAAGGCCTAGCTAAAGCTTCCTTTTGAAATGTGGAGAACGGAAGAACATAATCAATATTATTTTTTCTTTTCATTCTACTTCCTTCATCATGCTCCAAATTCTTAGCATTGCCACAGTAGGTTCCTTGGAAAGGATCTATAGGCATTTTATGACAAGTGCTTCAATCTGGATGAAGCTCCTGTTGAGACAAAGTTTACCGGAAACCCAGGATGGCAGAAACTATGAAATTACAAATTTTGCCTTTGCACGGCTTCCAGCAGCAGCTCCTTGCCATTTGCAGCCAGAAGTCGTCAGATGAGCACAATGTGAATGGGAATATTTACATTTCTTCTTTGTTTGTCTCTGGTAAGTAAAGGCATTTCAATTTCACTTACAATGTATTCAACCTACCTTTAAATCTCTTTCAATTCTGTCAACCTCACCACCAAGAGTGTCAATGATCTTATCGCCGTGTTTCAACATAAAACTCTCTAATTCTTCAACAGTCTGTAAACCATTTGCCTCCTACATAGAAAAATGCCAAGAGATTAAAAAAAAAATCATTAATGCCTTTTGTAAAAAAGATTGCTCAGAAAATCGTTTTAGATATTTACTTAATATCACTTATCACCATCAACCCTGTTTTTAAGAAAGATGAAAATAAAATGAAATATTAATGGCCCTCACACGTATGAGTTCATAATTTTGATTTCCAGTAGTCCTCCTATTCTTTTCTTCCTAAAGAATAAACCACACAGGGCTATATGACTCATAAATGCAGATAATGATCAATATGACTCCCCCCAAAAAGCTGGCCAATACTTTCAAATCCAAGCAACGACAAAAAAAAAAAAAAAAAAAAAAAAAAAAAAAAAAAAAATCTTTATCTTAAACTTGAAAACTTGGTCTTGCCTTCCCAATGTGACTTTAAATTTATACAAAACAATGATAAGAATAGAGACAAAAATGATAATCAATCATTGCTCCATCACGATGCATTCAAGAATTCTATATGTGTTAGTTCTCTTATTGCTCGCCAAGTAAGACATTTGTATAAAATAATCCTATAACGCTCTTGGACCCCATGAAAAGAAACTTTTAAAAACATCGTTCTCACCATCAACAGTGCATCAAGGTCTTGCTTGTAAAGGTAGGCCCTTGTTATCTCTCTCCCGTCAAAATCCACTTCTGCCTTGTAACGAACGAGACCTCCCATCTGAGTGGCTTTCACATCATGGAGGGATCTCAAAAGAAAAGTGATTACATTTATTTAATTTATTGCCCAAATCAACTAGCAGTCAACTATTAATGTATCAAACCTGCAAGTAATAAAAAAAAAACTTCCCAAGAAATATGAATAACAAATCTATACCGGGAACAAATGATAATTTCTTCCAACAATCATTTTAAGAAAACCTAGAACAAGTGAGCAATACCTGATCATTCTGTCTCGCTCCATATGCTGTGTTATTTCTTGACGTTCCTCCAAGGGAATCGACCTGACGAATACATTCAACAGCAATCAGACACATTTACGAATAAATTACACATTTTGAATAATCATTCATGTTCAGCAGAAATCAACTCTTCAAAGACATTACAAAATAAACCTTCAAGAGCTATCTTTTGATGTACAACTAAAAAGGTAATAAAAGCCAGCACAACAGCCGAAACAAAATAAGTTCTCCAATTCTCCATGCTAGATGTCCTTGCTCATTTGGACCATATAGGCTTATCATGGAGCCTTTGCCAAGTGCATAGAGCACAATAATATGAAAGAACACTGCTTTCTATTTTTTTGGCTTTCTTTTTAAAGATTAAAAAATAAAACAAAGCCAAATCCAATGATCTACTGACCTCCCAACCAACTGAGTGGTATTGGTGTAAATGATAAAACTGGCCACTCCTCCCAGCAGTGTGCCAATGATTGAGGAACCCAGGGCATCAGCAACGGGAGATCCTGTGAAATGGGTGATTGAAATGCACACTCCAGCAACACCAACACCCACAACAGCGGCAAGATCTTCCAACAGCACAACGTTAACATTCGGGTCAATTCCTTTTTGTACTGTGTTTCAAAGGAGAAAAAAAAAATTAAAAGTAAAGAATTGATCGCAAGATGATAGAATCAGATTTCAGGAAGCCAGGTCTTTATTCAAACACGGCTGTTAAAATTGTAACGAAAGGTTCGGTTAAGTCAAGGCCGGCACTCCTCATTTGCTGGCGAAGGGCCAGAATCCACCTGCCGCCATACATTACTGGGCCTTTACAGGCAGCCTTCCTCCACCTGCAGTGATAGCGCCAACACAATGCGAATCCCGGCAATTTCATTGTATTTAATTAGCATATCTTCTAAACTAACCACACTACAACACCCGTTTAAG
>JBCJKF010111136.1:0-10291 GCA_039654545.1 Plocamopherus ceylonicus | reverse complement strand
AATTTTCTATACAATCGAAAGATTAATGTTATTTTTAAAAAACTAATTTTTTTTTAACGAATGAAAAAATAACTGCAAACATTGGCAAATTTCTACTCATCACGTGTGATTAATTTCTCTTTTATAATTTTGAAACCGTATGTATTTATCATATATTTAAAATTTTTTCATTATCTCTCTCTCGTATAAGTGATATATAAAACAGCTATATAATCGCTTCATTGATTAGATGGACAAACAGATAATCGTTTGCTCCACTGACCAGTTCAAGCGGGTAAACGAATAACGGTTTGATTGATTAATCGTTCAGCTCTTTATTTGATTGCGCCATCGAACGTACAATACGTACGTGTCCATGTGGAGTTACAAATTCATCAATAATCTGTGCATGAAAACGTCATCTGCCTTTTTTGTTTGCCTGCTATTCTTTTGTTATTTGATCTCCATGCAACTCGATTTCTGGATGCACTTTCATCAGCACGATATACAGCAAACTATATAGGTACGGCAAATATGGTACATTTATCCTCAAACAAAGCAAGTGTAGGAAGTAGTAAATGGGAGACAAAACCCGATAACAGCGCGCATTATCCGCTCACATAATCGCGCTAATTCTCCTTTCAAAGATTAGCATCTCCTGATTGATGATGACGCGACACATGATTCCCATACGATGTTTCGGACATTGACCAATCAATCCGCGGATACTCGATCCAAATGGCCGTGCGCGTAGATGCGTATGCTGTTCTTATCAGGATCAAAGGAAGCGCATCTAATTATCTTGAGTACACGCTAGACGAGATATCCGTTGCAATAGGATTATCATACGGTCAAAGTGGGCGATACGATACATAGCGGCTCCGAGCTAGATATTAACTCACCTCACGTTCGGCGTTTCGACAACGAAGACAGGCATGATTATGAGGGGACTCGTCCGCTATTGGCAAAACATAATCGCCTTATAATTATTTCGGTATAACGTTGCGATTTTTATTACCATTCGCAAATGAATAAAATTCGTAAACGGTGGGCAGTTGTGTTGCTGAATGGATTTTGGAATTTTTGTAGAAAGAAGATAATGTCGGATATAAAATACAATGCATTAAGCGCATTTATTCTTCACTTAATTCCTCAAACAGCTTATTCATTTGTGCGGAAGTCACGTTACATTGCAACACAAAAACATTAAAAGAGAAATAATTTTACACATGTTATTATTAATTCAATAATGGAAATATATTTAAAAATCTACATAATTCGCCGAAAGCAGAAGAGAAATGTAATAATAGAATTAATAATTATATATTTTGTTTTGTTGTGCGAAAAATACAAAGCACGCCACTAATAATATTGATTGAAAAAAAAAATAATTATTTTTTACGTCATATAAATATCGGTTTTGTATAAATCGGTGAGCTCTAAATAAAATTTCTGATACAGTTGTATTATAAAGGCATTTATAATATTGCTTCGCAATATATGTATAATATTGAAATCTCTTTAAAGGGTAGTAAACAAATGATATTAAATTGTCGTCGGGGATGATTGGCGAAAGGTTTAATCGCCTGAGTTAAATTTGCGCGTGTTTTGATGCCGTCGAAACGCACCGACTTGCGAAATATTCCAACGCTAATTTTACGAAAGAGCACATCGCATTTCTCGACTTATTCGCATCGAATCAAGGAAAGCGGGAATGGACTCGTGCTCTTACTAGCGATTCCGTGGAAGGCAGAAAATTCACTCGAGTGGTTCGCGCGGGGCACGATCGGTGAACGGGCGTTAAAGTTTAAGGGTGCATAAAGCCGTCGAAACGCGATAAATATTACGGCGTCGTAAGTCTTAAGCCGTTACTGGGCGCCGCCGATGCCGCTTTGGGCCAAAGGGGACGAAAAAAGAGAGAGAGAGAGAGAGAGAGATATGCCTGCAATGCTCGCACGAGAGCGAGCGAAACGATCGTTGGAAGAAGGGTGGTAGAATGCGAATGGGGGAATTTTAAGATTGTGTAGGAGGCTGTCGAGGAGGCTGTCGTCGTGCCAAGTTTCGTCGGCCTGTCGGCTTTTCGTCTCCCACTGCATCTTTGCGACGAAATTTTCTCTCTCGCCCTGACCCGCGCAAAAATCGATAACCAGCGCTGCTCGCTTCGTGGCTTCTCGCTCCCGCAATTCGACGAATTTGAAACGTGCCATTTGCAAATATCGTAAAAAAAAAAAAAAAAAAAAAAAAAAAATTGAACGCAATACGTATAAAAGCGAAGTATTTCATTACATGTCGCACGAACATAGATATAATGTAAAGTTAAAATCAAGTTTTAGTAACCAATCCAATTATTTCTTTTCACGGATATTATATCATGTAATAATTTTTTTCTCTTGCGTAAAAACAGATGTCTAATTGTGTTTTGGTTGATCGTATCGTATTTTTTGTCAAGCGGTCGACTCTTGCTTTTTTTTTTTTCCTTTTTTCTACCTCGTCTCTTCTCGCTACATGCGAGTTCGATCGCTTTCCCATCGTCGGGCCAGTGCGTTTCAACAAGAGCAAGCGAGCGTGAGTTATTTGAATTTATTTCGTTGGCGTGCCACACATTGACTAGACGGTAACTTTATTGCCAAACGTTAAAAAATGCTAGGAATTAATTGTGTGTTCTCAAAACGTTCTCCATATTAACAATTACTCATCTTTTATTGCATGAGTTTTAGATGGCATTATACACTTTTTATTTTTTTCATATTATTTATTAGTTTCTTCAACGTATGCGTTAAATTCAATAAATTATTAAAACCTTGTAAAAAAAATTTGTTATGTATTTTCTTTAAAAATAAATAATAAAATTTTTTACATTCCATTTTACATATTAATCTTTCATTCTGTGCACTGTGAAACATATAAAACAATAACATTCGTAATATTCTTATAAAAATAATTTTCTTTAATTATTTCATTAATTTGATCAATAATCGATTAAAAATAGAATACAGTAAGCGACAATCACTCGCTGCGAATAATATTTGCAAACATAAATTTCCGGCGGAAATGCCAGTCGGATAGATGGAAAGAATCATTATTATAAGACTCAAAATGGTTTCGTTAAATATTCCAAACGAAGTATCAACGGCTTTAGAAGCTTATCTGGAAGATGCATTTTTATTATAATGGTATCTTCTAAAGTGATTTTGATAAGAATTATCCGGTCGTCTCAGATTTATTTTCATACATACTTGATTTAGTTATAACAGAGACAGCGAGCATATATCAGAGTTGAATTTAGCTAGAAATTATATGCTTCTTGTATTTATAATGTTGTCAAAAGTATAAAATAAAAAATAATATAAAATAAATCACTTTAAATATGCATTATGTTATCAGAGAAATAATCATGTTCCTAATCTATCATTTATTAATATAATCGATACGTGCTCTGCTTAATTAATATCAAAATTCTATCAAAATTTGATTAAAAAGATTAATTGTTAGAATTGTTGTAAATGTAGAGAGAAAAATATTATTATAAAGAACTTATTTCTGTATAAATATTTATTATAAATATTATAAATATATGTAAAAATAAAGCTTTAACATTAATTTTAATTAAAACTAATCGAAAAGTTAGATGAACTTTCGTATCAAACTTTATGAAACTAACGGAAAAAGGAAAAGCAACAATTTTTTTATTCACAGAAAATTCTTATCAAAGCAAACACTACACGCGTCAAACAAATGTGTGTATTGCTTTGGCTGTCGTCATAAATTTCGCGAGTATTTCCCAAGCGAGCACGCCTAATCCCCGATGCATTCTTATGGAGCTCACTTTCTCGGCTTCGGCTATTAATCGTGTCTACGACACCGTACCGTACCGCCGCTTCATTATGGAGAACATTAACGCGATGCGGCACGTATACGCCGAAAAATTTAAAATGCACGAGATCTAAAGCTCGGTTAATAAACGCGTTTAGTGGCAGTAAAACTTCTTGTTAATGGCGACTTTATACGCTTTACCGTGTAAAGTTCCCAAAGGGCGAAGCTGCTTTTTATGCCGTCGAAACAATGTGGGATTTAGTATTAGATTATGTCTTGGGCTAATAAGACCGAGACGAACGGCCGTACTTTAAGAATTTTCTTTTTATTCTTTTATTTTTCATATCAGATGATGTCTTTACTTGAATAATACAAACTTTACTCCTCTAGACTCCTCTAGATTATTTTAACTTATAATTACAGATCAAGATATTCACTCTCTCTCTCTCTCTTTCCATTAAAAAAAAAAAATATATATATATATGCAGCAATATTTATTTATAATTATATAATAGACAATAGATAGTATGTAATGTGTCACAATTAAAAAATGCTAGCTTTTACGTACAGCTAAAATAAATAACAATATTATCGTGTACACTTCTAAGAATTTTTTCAAATTGTTGCAGCGATATCTCAGGAAAGCCCATCGATAACGGGAGAGGAAAAGGTGTACGCGAGTGGCGACGTGCTCGCACTGAATTGCACCAGCGGCAAGTCCAATCCTGCCGCGAAACTTAAATGGTTCGTTAATGGCGAGCAGGTGAGTAATCACTTTTAAACATTTCTCGAAAGTACTTTTCGCAGCATCGGGCAAGATATCGTAAAAGTAAAAGCATATCGTAAACCGAATCTCGTATATTGTTTCGTTCCAAGTAATATAGATAAAAATAAATTAGATATGCATAGGCGCGAACAACGTGACAAGTAGAAAATGGAATATGACGATCGATATCGTATTATATTGTATCTTTGTCGGATGAAAGCGTTTGCAACAGCGACTCGCTGTCGCACGGGTGACCAAGCTTCTACAAAATCCGTAGAACATATATGTATAGTGTTGAAGCTTTCGAATAGCACGACGTGGCTTCAGCAGGTGAAACGGTCTCGCGTTGAGGTCGGATGGTATTGCACCGGTATTGGCGAAGGTT
Organism: Plocamopherus ceylonicus; assembly: GCA_039654545.1. Taxonomy (NCBI): domain Eukaryota; kingdom Metazoa; phylum Mollusca; class Gastropoda; order Nudibranchia; family Polyceridae; genus Plocamopherus; species Plocamopherus ceylonicus. Next base: position 5,348 of record JBCJKF010111136.1, on the reverse strand, counting down.
TCGGGAGAGGGTGAAAAGCGGAATGGGAAGAGCGAACGGCAGGCAAGCTGATTTCACACAGTAAGCCGACTGAGAGAGAGTTTGGGCGTCGCAACGACGTGGCTCGATTTCATCGCGCAAGCAACGACGACGCTTGATGAGCCAAAGCTCTAATTAACGGTCGACGAAACGGATCCCTCGTGCAGTAACATCGACCACCACTGAACGTCGATGTTCAGCGCCTTCTAATGCGCGCCATGCGACCGCTTGCACACAGTGATTTTACTCCCGTCTCTCGCTTCCATCCAGTCGATTCCAAACTTCTGTTTATAGTCTGGTGGAAACGTACCGCGAATCGAATTGAAACGAATCGAAAGCGCGAGTTGCGAAAGGGTCGTGAAAAAGGCCACGACTCTCTAATTAATCCAGAGCGTACAATAAGAAAGGGCCAATTTGCATTTGCGGTGAAAGAAGCGACCGGGATTCGAAGAACGAAGATTTGCACGGCAGTTCTCCGCTTAATTGTTATCTCCTTCTTGCCGCACGATAATCCCAGATGAATTCAGAAAAGAGCGGGCTTTATTCTTATCCCATCCGTTCACTTCGCTCGTGTTTTTAAATCTACCACGTCTACCACCGCCTGCCGCTCGTCGGTGTTTTTCGCGTGCCCAGAACAGACACCGTTCGATAAATCGACGGAGGGATGAGAGCGAGAGAGAGAGAGAGAGAGAGAGAGATAGTTATATTTGGCGCGCGGAATTTTTATTTCTCTCCTTTCACGTTATTCTTACAAAGTTTCCATTCTCTCGTCACGAATAATTCAATCCTCCTATCGCTCGAGGCCGCCGGAGCTCCTATCGCATGCATATTGATGTATCGTTATCGGCGTTGCCGAGGGAAGAAAACGCGGACATACTCTTGACTCTAAGCGAGAATAAGGAAGAAATTCGGGTAAAAGGGAACCGAGAGGGAATGCCAAATACCTCAGCTCCGGTTTTTGTCCGCAGCAGACTCGTAATTATTTTCATTCTACGGAGGAGAATAATAGGAACAATTAGATGCGCTAGGTGGGAGGGAGATACTATAGATTCAAGTTACAAAGAGAATATTAATCTTATTTCAAGCAGAAGGCAAAGGATTACGACAATCATAACTTGCAGAGTAAAAAATTACCGGCTGTTTCTCCACTGTTTGCAACCTTAAATAAACTTAAAGGTACATTCAAAATAAGTAGGCCGGATTATAATGAATTGGATTGTGCTTCTCGCAAGATTTTCTTCAAGCGTTGTAGTACCGAAAATATGAAGCGATGTCTGGAGAAAATTCAATTTGCGAAACATAAGAACATAAGACTATTTTTTTTCTCCTCCTCACGTAGAAAGTATTGATATACGTCACACTTATGCTTACGTCAAGAATAGGCAAATCGCGTCACGTAAAATGCAAGTGCTTCTCGGCGAAGCTTTAAAGAATCGAAGATTACGCCGATATAACGATGCTTCTTTAAAGCATTTCCTCGCAGTGGATCGTATGCGGCGCCGAAACTTTCTCTCTTATCTTTCGGATTCCAGTCTTCCTTTTCCGCGGAAACATATCCCCACTCCTATCACCCCGTTTTCCCTTCGAGAAAACTTTGCAACGCTCCCAACGACGTCCATTAGAAGTTGCGCGAGTTTAGTATAGCACTTAACAAGTAATATTGTTTCGGAAATGTTCGTGTCGCGAGACTCGAAAAACCTGTTAACGCGAGTCAAGTAATCTCGCGAAGGGAAAAAGTTCGATCACTCGACAACTTCGGAAATATGTCGCGGATGAGCAGCATGACGGGAGAATCATTGTCGTTATAAAGTGACGAAAAGATCGTAAGAACCGATCAAATTGGTTCCTGTTTTTAAAAATCTGTTATCTATTTTTCTCGAGTATACTTGGCGACTCTTTTCCGTTTCAATTTTATCTTTGAAATCGGTGAATAAAACTTTGTATTTATTCATTCAATTTAGCATTTGCTATTATTCAAGCTTTAATATTTTAATATCTTTTATTATTTTAATTTCTTCAAATCATCGACACATATGTGTATGTATGTATATTAAATTTTAATATACGAAATTATTTCACAAATAATTAATCCTAACAATAGAGCCATATATCTGTATATTGTTTTTGGAGATTTCAAACATTCTTCACTTTTTTTCTCATTTTATTTAATTATTACAAATATTTTTGAAAAAATATAATTGTGAGAAAAAAAGAAATAATTTTTTCCGATTTTAATAAATCTGTCCCGAAAAAAGTTAAATTGAATATTATTGTTAATAATGGCTATGTTATTTAATTTTATAATTTAAGATTATTTATCTTTAGAAAATTTTATATTATATATTAAGTATAATCGCGCTTTTATTAGCCCGCGATTATCTTGTGATTTTTACTTGAGACCCTTAATAATTTCTTAAATTATTTATACATAAATTTTATGAAATAAATATTAATTTATTAATATTTATACACATAGAACTAGAAGCAAAAAAAAAGATATCGTGAGAATTAAAAAAAAAAAAAATATTTAAATTGTATTTTAGTTTTTTTTTATTACTGTCTTAATAGTGCACAAAAAATAAGCTCACTATAAATGATTACGATGCGAGAAAGAACGAGGGTGGTTGATTTCCAGATCGCTAACCTCATAATAGTCACGTGCCTTTTAACCCTTTGTCGTCAAGTGGTCGTCATATAAAAGCAGCGAAAATGGCACCATTTTACAGGGATGTATAAAAGCGTTGTCATATTCCGGTTGAACGAGTATTTTTATGAATTATGTTGCTGTAAAAGCAAATGCCTATGTAACTTGTAACGTTATTGCAGGCATTCCGCCACAATGAATATTACGTCCGTGATCGTTAGCATCTGCGAGAGGCGATAATAGATCGAGGATTATTTCGCGATTATTTCCTAATAAATTCTTTTTGCCGAGTAAATATTAATAGCCATGCAATATTACTAGCCAGACATAGATTAATTAGTTTTTACGACTAACTAGTCGTTAAATTAATTAGTTTTTACGACAAAATCTTGGCTTTTATAACGTTTATTTAAATGAAAGTATGCGCTGTGTATACTTGTTTATAATTATAGCTTATAGTTTATAATAAAGCTATTATATGTCATAACTATTATATTACACACACACACAGAATCATAAATTATATCGATATCAGAAATACGCCAGATATTTTGATAAATAAGCTAATAAGAGAAAGAGAAAGCAACTCGCACGGAAGGTCACGTATTTTATATAGGATCGCTTGTATTTTGATGGAATATAAATATAAAAAATAATTTTAATTGCAGGATTGGGGAAAATTGTATAAGTGTGTATATATTATTATAAAAAGAGAGATGTTGGAAATACGATGGCAGTCGCAAATCTCGCAGTGGATACAATCAACAGGATCAAGAATATCCGAGTAATTTAAAAATGATTTAATTTCTCGGCCCCTTTATATTTTCTTACACCGTTGTCGCTTTTTACCGAGTGCACGTCAAGACAAACTGTCGGACGACAATTGCTCAAAGATAAATATATAAGTGCGCCGTAGGTATGCCAAGAGAGATGATAAAATTGCATCGTATTTCTGCACAAAGTAGAATATATGCAGCCAAATGTGCAGCGTAGCGTATCCGAATGGAACGCGTATGCTTCGCTACAAAGAGACGCATGGCGCTCGGCAACAAAATCAGAAGCATTGTAGAATTCATAAACGACACAGAAAATACAAGCGCGCGCGCGTTTAAAATTTATCGATAATATGCCGAAACGATATCAGGCCGTTGAAATATTTCGACGTAATGTCCGCCGGATCTTTGTCGTTCTTGAAATACCAGCGTTCCTTTTACACATCATCAGCATTCTTCCCTCGAGACGCGCTTATCCAAGGCGACGATCGACTTATCCCGGGCAACATTCAAACGAAATACAAACTCGCTCCTTTTTCGCCCCATTTGCGTAATCGTGCCGCGGCAATCGCGCGATTTTGTTACCTTAATTACGAAATTCTGTACTTCAAATGAACGTCGCGTCGAAACTTTCGACGAAGTTTCGTCTGTCAACTTTCGCACGTTTCCACACCGTTGCTCCGTCTTGCTCAACGCACGCACACGCGCGCGGCTCGCGCCAAAGTTTTTCGCTCACGATAGAAATATTCAAGAGCCTGTTCTACGTGCACGGTCGCATAAAGTTTAGCTTGCACGCGTGCAAAGTACAGTCACAAGGTGGTTTATTAATAGAAAGCGACGGGAGTCTTGACTTTCGAAGATAAACGGGAGGACGCATAGAGTCGTACGGCGTGGAGTAAAATTGGAAAAACGAGAAAGAGTTGAATGGAGAAAAGACGGCGCGGAATAAGCGAGCAGAATTGTGTATCATCGCGGCAAAAAAAATGGAAATTTTAGTCGCGTAACGTACGACATACATACGGTATAAAGAACTTGGAAGACTTGAATTACAAAACGATATCCGTATATCTGACTGTTGCATAAAGTCAAGACACGACGAATTTGACAAACGCGTTTGAAGAAATGTTGGAAAGTATCATTAATACATTTCACTGCGCGTTGTCTTTTAATAAATATTAATAATAAGAAAGATACCTGTGCGCCAACTGCATACGTTTCTTTGAGCAATATCACTCTGATATTAATAAAGTATAAGGATAAAAAGAATAAAGAACATTTCTATGATAAATTAGTATTGCATTTTTCATACTCAAGATACATTCATGAGTTAAAAAATTTATATGCAACATTTTATTATTTGTTTACTAATTTTAATGAGACATAATTTTAATATTACAAATAAATATGCTGAAAGTATTGAATAGAAAATGAGATCTATACAGAAATAATAAATACTAAAGACACATCCGTAAAAAAAAAATAATTAATATTAATAGTAGAAGAGAAAGGAGGAATGTAAAAATAATCATGATAAAATTATTAAAATAATACAAATAAAAATTTTTTTACAATATAATATATAATCTAATATACAAAATATATTTTATCTAGAGCATTTATTTATTTAATTTTTATTCTTACACATAGAAGAATTTTGCGACAGTTAGTTCTTAGTTGTTTTATATTTTTCACATTCGTATTTTTTAATAAATATGCTTTTTAACAATGGATAATTGTTATAAAACACATTTACTGAGTTAACGACTATGATATATTTACTATACATGAAATTGTGTCTCATATATAATAATGAGAACTTTATCACAATATCGGCGTTGTTTGTCAACATGCCTGTTTACATTTAATTCCATTTCAATACGATACCCTGTGATCAAGTTCGCGATAATCTCGAA
>JBCJKF010111025.1:0-10292 GCA_039654545.1 Plocamopherus ceylonicus | reverse complement strand
AGATATATGTATATATTCTATATAAAAGATTAAAAAAGTTTGAATCCTAGAGTGTGCGTTCGTCGCATGCATATTGCATAAGAATCGAAGAAGATCGAATGCTGATTTCAATACGTCAGGATTTCGGCAATTTCTCACCCCACGATGTCAATATTTATTAATTCAACAATCAAGAGATTAAGAAGAGATTAATCTATTTATGAAAACATAAATTTAAATCTTGCACAATATTCAAAGCCAAATGCAAACTGATGATGCATCAGTTTAATAGAAAATTAATTTTTCTTTATGTAGAAAATTAATTGTTCTCTGTATATATTAATTAGCTTCAAAGAAAAATTAATTTTCTGTGAAACTGATGTCTGCGTTTGACTTTTAATATCCTACAAAGTTTGAATTCATGTTTATTAATTTAATTAATAATTAATATAATTAATAGAATTAATAGAATTAAGCTCGTAATTTTTGATTATTTGGATGAGATATCGTCTGTCTTACTAGGCAGAATACTCATTATCTGCACTAATTTTTTTCAAGCATCACTTTATATATGACTCGGGTTTTCTACCTTAAAGGATCTTTTACAAGAATCATGACTGTTTTATATAACAGAGTACGACTATGTTATCTCGTTCTAGCATTGAACTATGAAAGCTAGCAAATAAAATTGCAAAGCTGTATATTCGGGAAAGGTGAAAACTATACGAAATCCTGCGGTTTGCTCTATATATAACTTTGACTTTTAGTTGTAGAAAATATATATGATGTGAAAAAAAAAGATGCGCATAGCCTTGTGAAGCTGCATATCTTACAGCACTCTAGCATTCATTAGAAATTGCGATGTGATTATTAAAATAATGATGGTGATAAGAGACCGCAAATGAAGTGTACGTCTCGTTTAAAAAGCTGCTGGAAGGACGAACAAATCTTAAAGATTTTTGTACAGTGTCTTATTCACATATAATCTTTGCAGTATAATATTCATACAAGTTTGAATTATTTAAGTAAGAATATTATTCAATAAACTCTATAAATATTAGAATAATTATCGAGTAAATTTCAAGTCAATTTTTCTCTAACTTTAGTCTTTTGTTATCTTAATAAATATTTATAAGATATTATTAAAGGATGAATAAAATTTTAATAATTTATAATTTTAATAATTTATTACAAAGTAAAAAAAATTATTATAATAAATTATTATAGCATTAATTTTAACAAATTTTAAATAATGTTTTAAATAAATGTGTTCTCGATAATGAGATAAATCTGAGAGCATATCCTCGGTGGCAGATAAATTTCGCGGTGGTCGATGGATGGCCAATTTCGATTTGCTCATGTCTCGACGTGCGATGAAAATTTATCGTTGTTCACATTCAAGCGTGATACCTTCCGGCTGGCACATTACGGGACGCACATTACGGTATTCGTCGTAGTGAATTAAGGCAGGGAAAGCGCCCGAGCATGTATGCGCGTGTGTGTGTGTGTGTGTGTGTTTACAGAATTCTCGAACAATGACAATGACAAATTTCAGCTCAAAGGAATCTCCGACCAATCTGAAGAAGAGATCGATTTCATCTTTCTCTCTCTCTCTCTCTCTCTCTTTCTCGCGAAAGTTTAACTAAATCTAGATTTTTGTTTCTTTAAGTTTCATCATTAAACGTCATAAAAGTCACTTAAAATTGTTTATAAAAAACATTTATTAATTGTTATATAAATAAAATATTTATTTATTAATTTGTTCAAGAAAAAATCGACTCTACAAATTGGAGGAAGATTAAATCGAATGAAATTTGTCAATATTATTTAAAATTATCGTGCCATTTGATTATATGTCAACTCTATTTTAAAGAAAAAGAATGTAATTTAATTTTAATCAATTGCCTGATCACAATATAGTTTCGGCTTGAATATAAATTCTTTATAAAAAGAATGTATTTCATTAAATATTTTAATAACATTATCCTATATTAAAATTAAATTATATAAAATATCTTATATTAAAATTTTTCAAACACACATTCGCTTAAATCTCTTTGAAATAAAATTATTTTATTTTTTATCTCTCTCTTTCTCTCTCGCTCGTGGATTATCATGTCTTTTAAAGTTGAAAAATAAGTATATATCAATTTTGCGATAAAAATTAAAAACATTTAGCAAGGCTTCTAATTAACAAAGCTCGAAACGTCAAAATTCAAATGTGGGATTGACTCGTGAAGACACGTGTATCACGCTCGCGCGCTGTCCGTGATAATACAGTATATATTCGTGAATATTACATATATACACATGTACGAATATTGAAAAACAGGTATTATATGTATAATGTAGTATACAATTAATAATAGTATTCATCGTATACATATACGCAGTGGGTATCAATAAAACTGCCACGGTTATAATAATAAGGCAATCATAACAATAATAAATATAAATTTAACAGACAAAGAATGATGATAATAATAATAATAATAATGATGACAATATAATAGTAATAATAATGTTAACGAGATAATAATAAGAGATTGTGTAGGTAGCGAGGAAGAAGGCAAAAAAGAGAATTGAAGAAGAAATAAATATGAATAAGAAAAAATGAAATTGCCTAAAACTCGGCCAGGGCGGCAGGACGTTGACGGTGAGCTCCTCATCGGAATCCTGGTGGGACCGTCCGCTCACGGTCCTGGTCATGCCGATTTGGCCTTCCCCGTCGCTCTTGAACCTTCGCGGAAACAACAGGCCAGCCAAGCAACACGATCACATTCAGCAACAGCCACGGAAAATATAAAGAACGTCCGCGATAAATTCTTTTCACACATCTTGGCTCTATCTCTCTCATTCTTTATTTTTTTTTTTTTGTTCTTGCTTGCTTTTCTTCTTCTCTCTTTCTCTCTTTTTCTCTTTCTTCTACATTGTCACACAGAATGTTACGCGTACAAAGATACGGAAGGAAGCTACAGTGATCCGTCAGCAGCGCTATTTATATATACTTCCAGTTCATTTAAAGTTTGTTTAGATAAAATCTCACGATCTTCGTCGATAACTTTAAGTATTGCCAAATTTATTTTCGCCGATCGATGTTTTAATTTCTGTTAATTAATAATTCTTGATATGCACTTTATCTAGTATAAATGCTGTGATTAATTAATATACAAAATTATTTCATGCACGGTCATATATAATTATAATAATAAAAAATTACGCTATGATTATGGAAAATCGTATATCGTTGTACGCGTGAAAAGAATCATGAATTAATATGCAGAATCTTATGATGTCGCCAAATAGTCGCTTATATCTAGACATCGTGTAGAAGAAGAAATTTTGAATGTAAAATTAAATGAGCTTTCTCGCATGCTTCGATAGTTGTCAAAATAAATCGAAGCATATACTTTCGAACAGTTTTATCATTAGTGGCAACCGGAAGTCTTCAACTACTAAGCTAATGCTTGCAACAACAACCGTAATTTTTGCACCAGAAATCCATTCTATAAAATCGAAATATTTGTAATTCTCGAAATCAAAGATTACATTTTTTTTTAAATTATCGAATTTTTTCTTTTATTCTCCTTACTCTTTAAGATTTCCCGAAGGTTGAGCATACAATTTCTCAGAATGGATTCCTTTTAATTATATCCAAGGATTTGTAACTGGCATCGAGCCCGATTGCATTCGATTGTATCCGATAATTAATAGTTGCTGGCAAATGTTTTCCTACCTTGAGAAGATCTTGCGAACCAGATGATCCTGCGCCTGATCCAACTGCGGCTCATTTTTCCTCCTCTCGGCCAATTCCTTTTCTCGACGGACATCGGCGACCTTTCGAAAGATGAGCTGCACACAGGATTTAACTTCATTAATATAAAAATATATATACAAAAATATATGTAAAAATAAAAATAAAATAATAAAGATCATTATTAATAAAATAAGGATAACGCAAATCTCTCAAGGAATTAAGATAATTACTACTATTATCAAAAACAAATTTAATAATTGCAATTATGGACATATATCATATATCAAAAAATTATAACTCCATAGTAAGTAAAAATAGACTTCATTATACATATATTTAATATTATATACTTTAATTATTATTTTTTTCTATAACAAATATATAAAATTTTTTCTATATTATTTATGAAATATACAATTAATATACTTTATAATATTTAATAATTTGTTAGTACTCTGCGTAAAATATTTCTTGTGAAAAAGAAAATAAAATAAAAATTGTGCAAATTAAAAACTTGCACATTGCTTTCTCAGCATTTTATTTTGCTTACAAAGCTTAATCTTCTTAAAGCAAACAGATTTTTCAATTTTGGTTTATAAATGAAATCCTCATTAAATTCAATATAAGTTATCCTTTAATAATATTCTATTCATGTAAAAAAATTCAACCCGATATCTCATTTGCGAAAATGACAAACAAATTCTTAAAAAATTAAAAGTTTTATAAAAAAATGAACCTTTTCATCGATTCTTATCAAATTCAATGCCAACCATCTTTTAATAATAGTTTATTCATGTAAAAAAAATTTAGTTCCAATATCTCAAAAATTGCGGAAATTAGAAGTTGTTTAATGCACATTCCGTACATACACACAAACATACATACAAACATTTTTAAAAAATATGATTTTTTGACGTTTTGAAGCATTCTAAATACATTGGCAATGTGAAAGAAAAATGGAAAAAAAATTTTGTCACGAAAACAAAGCTTTCTCTATAAGGAAACAAAAAGAATTTTCATTAAAACAATACTTAACAGCGAAGTGTTTTCTAACTGACGCGAAAAGTGCGTGGAAACAGCCGGAGCTGTGTTTCGGCTTCGCCGCATTCACATGCGTCATCTTGAATGCGCTCTGTGCGTAGTCATCTCATCCGATCACATTCCCTTGAAAATTGCACAAGTTGCAAAATTCGCGTCTATTTCCTTTAAGCTATTTCCTCTAATCGCGTAATTTCGCGTCTTTTCACGATCCTTTTGTCACATCATCTTACCGAAATTTTTGCGCAAATTATCTCGACGTGTCTCGAAATCGTTATTCTACAATCCTGTAGCAAGATACGAACGCGATAGAAACGAGAAAAATGCATCAACTATATGCATACAGACGCGAATATATGCATATGAGTACGTGACGTAGCAATGACGTAACGCGGGACGGATAAAACGGTTCTCTCGTTTCGCGCTCTTTTAGATATTTCTATAAATTATCTTTTTAAAGAAGATAATTTAGAAATGTCTCTAGAAATATCTCATCTATAAATATTTTTGTCGAAATTTATACAGACGAAATTGCAAGCTTGTTTAACTGCTTTCTCGCTTATTCGCGTGAAAATTTAAATTATTTTTTCTTTCCAGTATTCGTCTTTTTCCTTTCTCGTATTCCAGTATTTCCCATATTTTTCCAGACAGTTTACAATACTTATAAAATATATTCAAATTATTTATAATAATTATTTGAATATTTTATAAATATTTCTCAAAATATTTTATAAATATTTTATTTCGTAAATTTAAGATTATAAAGATTTATTTAAAGAAATATCATAAAAATATTTATAAAAATATTAAGAAATATTTACAAAATATTACTATAAATATTTTAATTATTATAATTATTATTATAATTTTTTACTTACCATAAATATTTATATGTATAAAATATTTAATCTATATTCTAATAATATATTGATAAAATTTTTATGATTTTTTCTTTTAATATATACAAAATATGTATAAAATATTTATATAATATTTCAAAAAATAAATAAAAAAAATATTTATGGATATTTATTATAAATATTGTGCGCTGTCTGAATTGTTAACAATTAATATTTACAATCGTGTCTTAAAATTCGGATAAGACGTGTTTTGATATCAACTAAAAATTAAATGGCTTACTAATTTAGCATTTCTAATTACGATATGTCTATATTGCAATATTTATATTTATAATTATGTATTACAATGTAAATACGTGCCATAATTTTCATGCTAAAGTATTAAAATGAGTTGTATCTTATAATTTATATTTTATTATAAATTATTTCAATACTTTGTAAGTATAATATTAGTTGAAAACATAAAATCAACATTTTATAAATATTGAAATAAAAAATAATTATAAATAATTACAAAGTTATAAATTTTATTTTTTAATTATATTCGCACAGTTACGCATATAGGGTGTCTCATAAGAACCATATCGTCTCTCGTGTGCAGGTAGAGCAGATGGAACCAAGTAAAAAAATCCTTAATTATTTTGCGAATTTTGTAAGAATTATTGAGAAATTAATTTAAAAAGATTGATCAATTCGCGCGAGTATAAGTGTGTAACGAGATTAGACAATTTAAAAATTTACGGTTGCCAAACGTGTAAAGTTTTGGATTGTCTCTTCTCGCTGCTCGAGAAACAAAGTTTTGGAAGAAACGTTCAACAAACATAGATATATAATATACATATGTATATCAATGGCCGACTTTACTAGCCGCGCGCTAATGCCAGCTCAAATTGGCCAATCTATTTAAATTAATTTCTCAATAATTATTACAAAAATTACAAAATGATAAAGGACTTTTCTCTCAGTTACTTTTTCTCTCAGTTTTATCTATTTTATTTGCACATGATGATGATGCGATTGATTTAGGGTCTACTACCTTGTATATTTTAAATTTAAAATTGTTCATTTAATTTATTAAATAAGGTAAACGCATTATGAATTAAGTTGCTATCTTAATATAAATAATTAAAATATATTAATATATGAAAAAATATTGATAGAAAGAAAATTGTATAAGAATATTATGGGACAAGTTATTAATTATGTATTTATATAATTATGTAATTATAGATACAAATATGTAATAAATATTGCAAATCATGTTTCTTTTTTGCATTCTAGCTTATTTATTAGCGGATCAGGGATACGATGTTTGGTTGGGCAATTTTCGTGGTAATACTTACTCAAGAGCCCATATTTCCTTATCGCCATCGGAATCAAAATTTTGGGATTTCAGGTATTTGCAAATAAAATAAAAATGATGATACTTTGAAAATAATAGAATTATAATGGCGGAATTAACTTAGTATCAAACATAAGTTAATAAATTTTTACGTATATACTTATTTATATATTTATACATATACATATAGAGAAAAGTAGAGTAAAACTAGGTAGGTGGATCAAACCGGGTACCTCAGTTTCTTCATGATAAATGCTATTATCTTTGATGTTGTAGACGTTTAATACATTAATATAATAGATTACATTTCTTTTTCGTAGTCAGAACGTATAAAAAAAAATAGAAAGAGATAGCTGCTGTACTCTATCAAAGCATGTTATCTGCATCTATTATTTTACAATCTCTATTCCTCGGTCTAGCGCATATATGTAATAAATCTTACATATATGGTAACTTATTAAATATAACCTGAGCAAAATCGTACCTACACATTTCATATAATGAAAAGAAAAAAAATCTCTCATCCTGATTTTCTCTTTCTACAAAAAGCAGTTGAAAATGAAAACTGCCACTCAGAAAAAAAAACTCATTAAAAGAATTTTTTTTGAGATTTCTAAAGTTAAAAGATTAAATAAGAAAATCCTGTAGTCAATGTAGAGGAAGAAAATGTTTTTGTTTATAGAATACATTTTTTGTATTTTGATCAAATAAATTAAGATTTGAAAATTGCTATTTTACATGCTTTTAAATTGGTATTTCACTCTATCTATTGGAATAAAATCGAGTATTTTGACTTCTTCAAAAAATCTTGTTATTTTTGATAAACCCCAAAATTTTTTCAGCAAATAGCCTTGTTTTCTCATAATTTGAAATCTACTTAAAATTATCAATACAATTTTTTGTACTGATAATTGTACTTTGATTTTTTGTAAAAAGACAAATCCAAAAAATAGCAGGTTTTACACTATTTATCTATATATGTATATATATTTTTTATTTTCTTTTTTTTTAATTTGTAAAATAACTACTGTAATATACAATAATCATTTTAAACGGCACCTATTTAGAGACTCTATATAGTCTAATTATATAAAATATCCCTTTCCCTTCTATTAGTAGAATGCAGATTGAGGCAATCATTCTCTTCTCAAAAAACAAGCATTTTTTTCCGTTTAGTTTATAATTGTTTTTGAGATGATTTTTTAATACGTCAAAATTATTAAAATTTTTACAGGAAGAATCAAGAGTCAAGAAATAGCAAATGCACTGTATATTGTCAACAATAGTATTTTTACAAAATAATGTATTTTCAGAAATTTTGACAAAAGAAAAAGTGTTTATTTTATAACAACAGATGTATTTTATTATTTCTGATGTTATACATATTTATTATATCTTGTGACGATATTAAATATGTCAATTGAATTTTTCATCAGCTATAACAAAATCGGCATCTACGATTTACCCGCGATGATTACATTTATTACAAATATGACATCGCAACCGTTGCATACGTACATTGGTCATTCGATGGGCACAACAACTTTTTATATAATGGCATCAAAGCGTCCGGAAATCACTAAAATGGTGAAAATGATGATCAGCCTCGCGCCAGGAGCCTTTATTAAAAGCAATATAAAAAGTCCACTCACATACACTGCTCCTTTCTGGAGAGAGATCCAGGTTTGATAAAAGATATTATACATCGAAATTGTAAGAAAATAATTTATTATCACGAGATACAATAATAATTTGTTTAAAACAATATTTTTTTGTTCAAGCAAAAAAGAAATATTTTATATCTCGTTATTTTCTATTATATGTATAAACATACAACAATATTATTTTTAAATGATAGACTTTTAAATGAATGTTATATTTAAATCGTAAAATTAAAAGATTTCAATAATTTTCAAATTACAAGCTGTTGAAATTATGGGTAGAGAGATAGGTAATACAAAATTACATTTTTTTAGTTTATTCTAAATAAAATATTATTTTAATAGAATTTTGTTAAAAAATTATTATAAAAAATGCACAAACAGTACATTTTATATATCCAAAATTAGAAAAATAATTTTATAAAAGTTATACACTGTTACTCATTGCTAGAAAATAATAAGCTTTTACAGTTTCAATCACTTTTTTTATTAACACTATTATAAAACCAAATAATATATAAAACAGACACAAATAAAACTTTTACTTTTTTTATACACATTTTTTACATTTTTCAATATTAATATATAAGAAAAACGTTATAATTTTGATATTGATATCGACATAAAACATATAATAATTTTAATAATTTCAAATCTTAATATCTACATTAAAAATAAAAAAAAACATTCCAAAAAATGTTTTTTTTTTTTAATTCTGTAAATAATTTAAAATAAAATTTTTCAGCCTTTTCTTTTTATAGATTTGTAAATTACCTTACTTTTATCGTTAACTTGAAGCAATTCTGTCACTAATTCATAAGTCAAATTTGTTTTTGACTTATAAATATGCAATAGTTTATAAAAATTACATGACCTAAATTTAAAATAGAATTAAATTTTATTGAAATAATTTTTATTATCCAAAAGATGCGACGATTATAAATAACAAAATTATTTTCCAATTTTGATTTTCTTTATACTTTTTGAATTTCTCATGACAAAATTCAAAAAGAGATTTATCTCTTATAAATAAAATATTGTATAATTGTCATAGAGTATCTTTGTTCTTTTCAAAACTTCCGAAAAAGGTGATTTTGGAAAACTAATATTTTTTGCTTCAATTCATCTTATTCGTTTCTGCCATATATTATTTAATCTTCCATTTGACGAAATCTTCTTCGACGAGTTAAAACTAAAAATCAAAGCAACTCTCAAAACCTCTTTAAATTATCTTAATCAATTAATAAATTGCTTTTAAAAATTTATTTATTTATTCTCAAACATTAAAACTTGTACAGGAAAAAAATTACAAGTAAATTACATTTCGAATAAAAAAATTTTCTTTACAGACGATCATGCAACTTCACTCCTACAACGAGCTCCTTCCGCAGAGCAATCTTTTGAGATTTCTCTCAAAATACGCTTGCAATCAGAATCTCGCCCAGCAGAAGTTCTGCTCCCGCTTGATATTTCTGATCGCTGGTGACGATTTCGAGCAGTTTGATTACGTGAGTAGTGACTTGTAATCGAAATTCAATCCATAACTCCAATCAACATTTCCATCATCATATTTCGTCGTTTGTAGATCGTGCGATCATGCTTTAAATTGAATTTTGAGTTATTGGATTTTTCTATTTAGTCTCTACTACCTGTCA
>JBCJKF010111023.1:2463-18101 GCA_039654545.1 Plocamopherus ceylonicus | reverse complement strand
TCATCGAACGATGACTGTTTTCTTTCATCGAACGATGACTGTTTTCTTTCATCGAACGATGACTGCCGTCTTGGACCATTGAGTGTTGACTGTTGTCTTTCACCGTGGCAGCCTCATTTTTTCCTCGTGTCATTGAATGCCCGCTGTTGTCATGCACCACGGCATTCTCACAATTTCCATGTCCGATTGATCGCTGATGACTTTCAGGCCTCATGGAATTTTCAACCTCCCCGTACGTCACAGAGTGCTGGCACCTGATATCTACCATGGCATTTTGAACATTCTCATGTGTGATAGAATGTTGACTGCTTTCATCTGTCAGAGTACTTTGAAAATCTCCAAGTATTATTGAATTCTGACTGCTTTCATCTGCCATTGTATTTTTAAAACCCCCAAGTATGAATGAATTCTGACTGACTTCATCTGCCATAGTATTTTGAAAATCTCCAAATATGGTTGAATTCTGACTGCTTTCGTCTAATAAAGTGCTTTGAAAATCTCCAAGTATGATTGAATTCTGACTACTTTCAGCTTCTATGGAATTTTTAAATTCCTCAGGCGTGATAGAATGTTGACTGCTTTCTGGCAATGTTGTACTTTTAAATTCCTCAAGTGTCATAGAATGCTGACTGCCTTCTTGTGTTACCGTATTTTTAAAATCCCGATGTGTCTTGGAATGTGGACCGCTTTCCAGAAGCGTAGTATTTCTAATACCCCCATGTGTCATAGAATGTTGACTGCTTTCTAGCAACATGGTGTAATGAAAATAGTTGTGTGTCAAAGAATGCTGACTGATTTCTTGTGGCATGCTATTTTCTATATCCACGTGTGCCAAAGAATGCTGACTGCTTTCTTGTGGCATGCTATTTTTGATATCCCCATTTGTCATAGAATGCTGACTGCGTTCTTGTGGCATGCTATTTTTAATATCCGCGTTTGTCAAAGAATGCTGACTGCTTTCTTGTGGCATGCTATTTTCAATATCCGCGTGTGTCAAAGAATGCTGACTGCTTTCTTGTGGCATGCTATTTTCAATGTCCTCGTGTGTCATAGAATATGGAAAGCTTTCCAGTAACATGACATTTGTAAGGTCCTGATATGTCATCGAATGCTGATTGTTTTCTAGTAGCGCGGTATTTTCATACAAATTTTGTGTCATAGAATGAAAACTTCTTATCACGTACTTCCCATAATTTTCGTGTGCAATTGATTGCTCAATGGCTACAGGAGCTATTTCATTCTGACCATTATCCTGTTTCATCAAATGCTCGCTCTCTGTAGGCTGTATTGCGCCTCCATTCTTTTCGCATGCCTTTGAATGCTGACTTTTTATGTGTGTCATATATTTTTCATAATTTTCAAGGGCCATCCCATGATAGATCCCTGCTGTCTTTTCATTATTTTCAAGTGTCATCGAATTCTGACTCCCATTTATGGAAAGTTGGTTTCCTGTTGTTTTTTCATCATCTTCGAGTGTTATAGAATGCTGACTCCCAATGGTCATTTCATTAATTCTACTAGTTATAGAATGCTGACACCCACTTGTCTTTTCATTGTTTTCATGTGTCAAAGAATGGTGACTCCCTATTGGTTTTTCATTGTTTTCACATCCCATCGAGTGCTCACTCCTTAATGTTTGTTCATTTTTTTCAGGGATCGTCAAATTCAGACTCCCTCCCTGAGCTGTTGCATTCTCGTCACACCTATATGTCTTGGAATGCTCACATTCTATATGTGTAGTTGCCCTTTCATTATTTCCGAGTCTCATCGAATATTGACTCCCTATTGCATCTTCATCATTTCCATGTGTCATAGAATGCTGACTCCCTATTGTTTTTTCATCGTTTCCATGTGTCACCGAATGCTGACTCTGTATCGTCTTTTCATTTTTTTCATGTGCCATCGTATGGTGACTCACTATTGTTTGTACATTATTTTCATGGATCGTCGAATGCAGACTCCCTCGCTGTGTTGTTGCATTTTCGTCACACCTATGTGTTTTTGAAGGCTCACGTTCTATATGTGTCATTGCCCTTTCATTATTACCACGTGCCATCGAATATTGATTCCCAATTGTTTTTTCATCACGTTCAATTGTCATAGAATGCTGACTCCCAATTATCTCTTCTTCATTTCCATGTGTCATCGAATAGTGACTCCCTATTGTTTTTTCATCATTTTCGGGGGTTATCGAATGTTGACTTTCTTCTGCTTTTCCGTCATTTTCAGGTGTCATCGAATGTTGGCTCCCACCCTGCGTCGTTGCAATCTCGCCACTCCCATGTGTCAGTGTCCTTGAATGGTAGATGTTTTCCAAAATAACTGCATCTTTATCGCTCCCCTGGGACGCACGTCTGTGGCGGGGTATGTGTTTCACCCCCTGATATTCTTGGCTGTTCTTTGTGACTGGGACATCCTGCCGTTTCACTGTCCAAGGAAGTATGGAAATGCCCCCCACCAAGGGATGATTCTCAGCGCTTCCCAGCGTTATTCTTTGACCATTACTCGACATCGAATGCTCTCTGGTCCCGGCGACCGTCGGTGGATGACTAATCTCTTCTATTATTGACTTTTGTTCCTTAGCTTTTTGGTTGCACTGTTCCTGGCGCAACCACTGCTCTCTGCTGACGTCTTTCAACTTAAGTTCACTCATACCGTGGGCGGAGGAGGGGTCCCAACAGTCGTCAATTATTGTTTGTTCCCCATTGCCCTGCGTCAGCGTTGGCGAGTTACAACAACAGTAGAGTGTCATGGTTCGCTCACGACTGTGTCCTGATGTTAGTGACGCCTTAGAAAAGTCAGGTGTTAATGGTTGGCAACAACGACGACGCTTTTGATTCAGCGTGTCCTTGATGACACGAGCGCTTTTCAGGGATCGGCGGGACGACGGCTGCTTCTCAAATTCTGGCGTCACTTGAAGAGCGTTACTAATGTCGTTTAAGTCAAGATCGGTGTCTTTGGAAACGTAAGACAAAGTTGGACAGCATTCTTCGTCAACCAATTGCTTTTCGTTATTTAACATCAACACAATATTGCTTTCTGTGTGAAGAGAGCTAAGCGATTTGCATAATCTTTTATCATGCGTGGTTTGCGTGTTCTCTCTTTGTAAATTTTCACTCAAAGCGTGGTATGTTGTGGCATGCTTACGGTTTTTGTCAGCTTTTGTTTTCAAATCGGTTGGATCCTCCAGTTCGTGGATGCGTTCCTTTTCTCTATCTGACAGACCGCCACCATCTTCATTATGGACCTCTCTAGAAGTGAATGATTGTTTTTCTACAGTTGACGCGTTGCATTCACTGTGACATTCGTTATTTAATGCCGTGAAAATAACCCCAATGTCCCAGTCCTTTCGTTTGAAGCAAACTTGTGTGTCGAAACTCAAATCGTCTTTTGCATTGTCACATTCAGATACTGCTGCTGCTGCTGACTTCCCGGACAGTTGTGATCCTTTGGTTGGCATCTCTTCACTGTGCGACGTTGACAATGGTGTAATCTTTTGCTCATCGCGGACATTTTCTGGTGAGGAATTCTCACGAGGTTCTTCAAGAATATTGGCTGTCTTAAGCTCTTGTAACTGCATGCTTTCACCAGCCTTGTCATTTGCATCGGTCCTGTTTGATAGTAAACACCTATCTCTCCCACCTATATTTATGGATTTCGTTGCTTTTTCTGAGACAGTTTCCACATTCTGATATCTCAATATTGAATCAGTTGACGTGGAAATCGATTTTTTTTCAGCATCGACAATCGAAGGCACCTCTTCAGTTTTGAACATTGCATTATCCTTTGAAGGATTTGTATCTACCTCTGTAAAGCCATCTTGCTCATTTAAGGGACGTTCATGTAGAATGTTGTCTAAGCCGTCAATTGGGGTTTGCTCCACTCCCGTGCGTTGAATAGAGGCGGTGCAACATTCTAGGACATTTGAATTGGCTTGAGAAGAATTATGGTCAGGTTCCTTCGACTCTGTCATCTTTGAATCACAAGTAGTGCCTGACCCCTGCGGAACAGACTCACTCTGGTCGGGAGTAGCTTCGTGCGTTTTTCCGATATCCTCGCCCAGGCTGTTTTTCCACGAAGAAAAGGGAACTTGCAGTGCACTGCTCAAGTCAACAAACCTTGCTTGCAGGGGCTGGGGGCTCCACTTCCAATTGAAAATCTCATCGGCTGTGGGGATATCCACGCTGTTCAAACTGTGTGGGAGGTTTCTGTCGGTGTGCCTAGGTTCATCTTCAGTCAACGGGGTAAATGTTGGCTGGTGTCCCAGGCATAAGTTTCCTTCCGATAAAGAACACCTACACGTTTGTTTACACCTAGGGCTTTCGTTGCCTTCCTCCATCGCAAAGGGATGCTCAGGCTTATTCGGTGCCATATCACGACACGTGTCTCTAGATGAAAGGAATGTATCGATGGATCCATTGCTGGAGGGCGTGCTTACTAAATTTAAGGTCAAACTTTCACATTCACCTTTTGAGTCTTGCTTACTGCTTTGATGTGTGTTGGTGACGTGTGAGCTTTTCCCGACGACAGGCAATGTAATGTGAAGGATGTCAGCGTCAGACTTGCAGCACTTGTGATACGGCCGGTTACCATCATTGGGAGTCAGCTCGTCATCCGAGAGAGATTTATGGTGTGTGATATTAATGTCACTCTCGCTACATTGTGGGAGGTTATGGAGCTGCACGTGGTTAATGGCATTCGTGGTGGACAGAGCGATGGACTCGAAGGCGTCAATAGTGTACTTACCTTTGTGGTTTGTCTTTTCATCCTCGCTTATGGAAATGCTGCGCTTGCTTCGGTCATCAGCTGGAAGGGGACTGACCTGTGCCAACGTATTCGTATCCCATCCGACTCCAGACGTGTAATTGTAGGCATCCGGATCCGTTCTGCTCAAATGTTTCTGGCGGCTAGGGGGGTTGTTGGCCAATCGTTTTAAATGAGTAGATCGGTTTGGACCTCTTTGCCAGACAGAGCGTCTCTTAAGAACACTTTCAAGAGCAGTCACGAGACAAGAAGCTAATAGCGTTTTCAGTCCTTTCCCCTCGGATTCCATCGAATCGTTTCGAGACCTTGCGACCTCCTCGTGCTCCCCTGAGAAATGCGGTGCCGGTCGAGTCTGCCTTTTGATTGTCCTTTCGCCATGTTGAATTGATTTGATCAAAGACGAGGAACTGTTGACAACTTCCGTTACCAGACTGCCAATGTCGCCACAGGTGTCCGAACACGAGCCACAGTCGGTGGACTCGGCCATCTCTGTGTAACTGTTGCGAAGTTTCTCTTCACTCCGACCATGATAAAGTCGAATTAAGTTTTTACCGTCTTGCTCTCGACACAAGGGACAGCACGTCTTGGTTGAACCAGATTTCCTGGTTTTACCTCTACAGGTAAAGTTACACTTTTGAGGGATGGTGTCTGGCATGTACAGGCAACCGCGATCTTCATTTCTGCTCTTCTGAATATGACGCATGCTCTTGTGACAGGCCCTTTGTGACGGATGAACCAAAGTCTTCAAGCGCGTAGATAAGTCAATATTTCTAGTTTTCTTATCCGAAATAATGTCTTTCCCAAACGTCCCTGTATTGTCTAAAATGATCCTTTTGTTATGTTTCATCAACTGGTTTCTTTCATGTTTTCTACTAGTTGTTTTATAAAGTTGGTGTGGTTTTTGAACGGATGTATGAGCACCGGATTCTTTCTCACGCCCGCTTGTGCTGTTGCGGGAATTGAGGAACTTTACCCGTTTTTTAGAGAATGGGTCCAACGTCTGCATTGTATTTGGCGAACCGGATGCATTTCCAGGTTCCAAGTTACCGTGATGGTGCAGACATGGACACCTATGATCTTCATTTGACGGACGTTTCCCTCGGCATCTTCTAGGATTATGTTTCGAATGGGATTTTCCACAGTAATCTTTTGTTCTGTCAGGCTCTGCTGCTCCTCTGACAGAAATAGAATCCATTTCGATGTATTCGTAAAGATGTTCCCTCTTACAGATGCATTCAAAGGGTAAGTGTCTTCTCTTGGCGGTATGGTCGTTTGACAATCTCTCCGTACCTGATCCTCCGTCTACCTCAGAATTTTTTCGCTCGTCCCTACACCTCTGTCTTCCATTAACTGTCTCTGAAAAGCTTGAGTTATACACAACGGGTACTCGAGGTTCATCGGATCTGCGATGCGGAGGGGAAGATAGATTCCGAAAGAAACATTTCATTTTCGGACTCACTCCTTTGGTGGCATGATCTGCATTATATCTTTCTCTCATTGTAAGTTCATTGACATCTTTAAATCTGTCCTCAATATGAGACGCACTGGAAGATCTTCTGCAGCTTCCCCCACCTGCTCCTTTCCGCCTGCATGGCAATGCTGGGTATGATTCGGGGACGTTTGCAGGCCTAATCTCGCATGGTCTCACCTCGGATTTACGTAACTTCGGTGTTCCTGTAGATGATCCATTCTTCACGTGGAGATCATTGGTTTCTTTTTTATCCAATGCAGTCCCGCAAGCGCAAACCAATGGTTTACAAACTGCTTGGCCCTTTACGCGTTGTGTCTTAGATATATTTTCTGACAACAATTTGGATGGAGCACATACCCTGACATCTGCGCTTCTTACTGTATGAGTGGCTTTGAGACCAGCGAGCTCGGCATAGCTTTTCATTTTCTTACGCATGACATTTTTATTTTTGCAGGGATTCCGGGTGTCTGCTTTCCCCAAGGGTGCATCTGTACCATACTGGCTTTGGGTATATTTTGAAGTGGTGGCGTCCGAGAACTGATGCGATGATTCTGTCTCAGACAGTGGGGAAAGTTGATCCTTGACATCAGAGCTTTTGCTTTGAGAAGGGACAATCAAATGTACAGGCAATGCACGTGTAAACTTTTCTTGATCAAGATTTGCACTGCTTACTATTTCACATTGCTCATGTTGAGTATTAATCCCATCCAATTCTTCACAGGGCGTGGCTGTGTTGTGCGCAACTTTAGAGTCAATGGTTTGAGTGTTTTCATTTCCAAGCGACAAAGTTAATCCACCCTCTTCTCTCCCTCGCTCTTGACTGCTGCCGTGTACATCAGAAAGTTTGTTTTGAGAAGGAAAATTACAGCGCGAGGACGCTGTATCAGAATTATCTGAGTCAGGGCTATTCTCTTCTCCATCGATTATTGTGAAAGCAAATGTGTCTGGCATGAAATGTAAATTCTTTTCAGGATTCTCACACATGCTGGAAGGTGGATTGGCATCGTGGTCATTGTTCTCCAAAAATTTTATGGCAGCTGCAAGAGACACTTCATATTCATCGCAAGACAGAAAATGGGTGATATCAACGGGCATGTTTTCTAGGCGTGTTTGAGTTGTGGATAAACGTGTAATTCTGCTGTCATCTTGCCCGCCATGTGCCAAGTTTACATCGCTCATCGTTGCTGTTTGAAAACAACTGACGTGGTCCTCCACATTGGCAACATTGTATGAGCTTCCATCGAGATGCTCATTCTGGAATTTATAATCTGTCTCCTCTGCAAGGGTCTTCCTATTGGGATGACAGGAGGCCTCGTCGTGGATGCCAAAGTACTTTTTGTCCATGGAGTCTAGACTGTTCGTTTTCAGTGTGAAAGGAATACAGCACTCACAGTTGACTTTTCCGCAGTGGCAGTACTTACAGCAGATCTTGCAGCTGTCTCTAGTTGAGATTCTCATTGTTTCATTCGAGAGTGCAGAATCGTGCTGGGTCTTTTGACACTGTCGCGTTGACAGTTTGCCACTTTCTTTTCTTATGGAGTTTTGACTTTGTATCGTCTGGTCCGAAACGAAAAGACATTGTTGATTGTTTATTGAAGTGCCCTCATCACTATCCTTAAAGGCCTCGGAATCCTTCTCCCAGACGGTACTATCTTCACTAGTATCTGATGAATGTAATGATTTGCAAGAGGCGGCAATCCTATAGTCAAAGCAGTTTTCAGGAAGCACACTGATAATCTCAAAATCGTCGCAATATGGAACGTCTTGGGAATGTGCGCGGGCACAATGACATCGTATGTCTCCTTCGTCTCTGCTGCAGCTGCTGTAGCTCTGTTTGTCATGAGAGGTGATTCCTGTGGTCTCTTGGGGATACACAGAACCATGCCACATGTTGGGACAGTGCGGCATGGGCATTTCTAGCATGCCTTGGTCAGAGTTGAGAAAGATAAACTGCATAGGGGAAGACAGTATGTAAAACGGCAAATCGTTGCCTTCTTCAACCGTGATGATGATTACCTCAGGTTGGGCACCGTGGTCAAAATCGACGCCATCAGGTCTGCTTTGGGCGTCACAATAATTATTTTCTTCGCCTCCGTAATCGTCGTCAGAGTCAGGGTTAACAGGCCATGAAGGCAAATAGTCAGGTGTCGGTAGCAAAAGGGGTGGCATGATTCCGTTCAAAGGATGTACAAAGTTGATTTTCCTAAATCCGCATCGAAATTGATGACTCATCAAATGTCTCTCCACGATCGGATCGATAATGAAGCAGCCGCTTGAATCAATGACTTGAGGAAGTCTTTCACTTGCGGACTCAGCGATCCCCTCAGCCCCTTCGTTGTATTTTTTCAAACAAGTTGTGCATTTTGTTCTTTTACTTGTTTCCCCTGCTTCCTCTTCTGAAGTAGGTGTTTTGAGTTGTTTTGTTTGAACACAGTTGGATCCTGAAGCTTGAAACCGTATGCAATTTGCAACTTCTGGAACAGCGTACGTGTCTTTTTTCTCAATATGCTTTTCCTCTGCTTCTATCGGCAACATGCGTTGAACACATCTTCTTTCCTTATCTCCTTCTCTTGAAATCCCAATGTCATTTCTATCTTTGCCATAAAACTCCTCATTTCCGGTTAAAGTTATTTTGAGGGACATTTCAGCTTTGGGTAATAAATGTGTACATATTGAAACTTTGCTCAAAAACTTAAAGTGTGTAGCATTAAACGGTAATTGGAGAAATCGCTCTTGTTCTAGTACGTTGGCGGTAAAATTTTCCACATAAAAATCATGATGCCTCTCAATCATTCTCCTTGACGTATCAGGTAAATCTACTCGCTCTACTTCATTATTCGATATTTTGTGCAAGAGATGCCGTTTTAAACTGGCAAATGTTTCAGTAGATGAGATGTCCACTTCATGGTGGCATGTTACAAGATGGTCGTCAAAGTTATTCATCAGCCTTCCACCCCTTAAAGCTTGTGATTGGAGGATTCCTTCTCCTTGATCGGTGTTTGTGACTCTGGGATACAACTCAAGTCTTGAATCAAAAACACGCTCTCCGCTTTGAAATGATTGGCGACCTTTTTCGAAACCTAGTTCGAGTTTCAAGTCTTTATCAGGGGGGAGCTCTGCGCCGTCATCGAGGAAGCTCCGCATTTCTTGCCATTTTTTAGCCGCTTCTACGTCTTCAGAGCCCTCGCGGGTTGTCTCGGTCGTCACTGTTTTGTTGGAGCTTGTAACTGTCGTATAGCGTTGAGATGTGTCACGTTTACTGACAGTATTGGATGCAGTGATGGATGCACTTTCAACAATTTCAGTCATTTCTGCTTTTACATTTGGCTCATTCCATTCTGAGTAGTCGGAGGATATTTCGCATTGCAGGGAAAGCTCGTGAGCAGATATGCTAGCCACTGGGTTTCCTTTTGACTCGGCAGCAGTATCGTTGGCTGTTGCGCCGTGGTGACGCTGTCGTTTCCCTTGCGATATCGCAAGGCACGTTTTTCGCACAACCTTACTTATGACGCCACTCGTAGATTTGCTCGACCCTTCTATGGATGTCTCGCTGGCGTCAGTGTCGAGGGTTATGGTAGCAGTATTGTGATCGCATTTCTTTGAGTCGGTTTGGCTCAAGGTGGCTGTCTCTGGGAGCTCAAGTTTAATGGAATTCTCCAGTGAAAGCGGCGTTGTAGTCTCAGGCATTGATAATGATCTGGGCGGTGTCTCGAGCGCCTGATTTCTTAACCTTGGCATCGAACTGTGGCGTCTCGGGAAATCGCGACGTTTGCAGACGTCAGCGTCCGTGGAATCCATGTTGAGACTGAGGTAGGCGTTGGCGGCTTTTTCCAGCGCTTTTTTACTGTTTGGTGCACTCGTCATCTTTCGTCTCTTAGGAGATGGGCACGCCATTCCTTTCTCTCCTGTATCTTCTAACTTAGGATGAAGGAAATGCGAGTTTGAGCTGGATGGAACGTAGCTTTCGTCAGTCTCTTTCGCATCATTGGAATCTAATTCATTCAAATGTGGTTTGGATAAGCTCCCCATTGACTGCCTTTGATTCACGGGCTCGTTCCCGACACTTTCAGGTGTATCAGGACTTGTTTTATCAACTTGTGGCAATAGCGAAAAGGAAGAAAGATCTTCATTAGCCCCTTCGGAGAAGGAATCGCTCATCCCTTCCACGTTCTCAGTATCACTTTCGTTACAAGCCAGCGAGGGCCCATCATTTGTTTCAACATTCTCTGTTTTGGGAGTGTCTTTCGGATCAGCCATCGCCGATGGATGGGTTCTCGTCAACTGGTGGTTAGGAGGTGCTTTGCAATGCCCTAAGTACGTTTCTTTGATTTTTGATATTTCGAACCTTCTACCACCCCAGTTGAGGATGCTGCTGACGCCGTCTTCAATTTCTATGCCGCTGACGTTTTCTGTCAGCAGAGATGGCACTTGTACTTGTATCAATGTCAGTGGGGTGTCGTATCTGTTGGCAGTGTCTTGGTGAAATACATGGTCAGCCTGTTTCTTATCACATTCGCGGCTCTTCGGGCAATATCCTTGTGAGGCGCTTTTCGAGGCTTCTGACACGGTTCCACCATAGGCGAATGTTTCCTCTAGCTTCTCACCGTTGAGATCTTTATCACTTCCATGTTCTTCAATTCTCAAGTACGGGATGCCCTCGCTTGTCTCTCTTGAAAAAGCGGCGCTCGACTCGGGAACAGTTGACCAATCAATGTCTGAAGTCTGATTTTGCAAAGACCTCAGCAAGTGGCTCGAAGAAGCCTTAGGCGTGACTGAATTGAATGTCGGTGCAGATTTCGTTGCCTTCGGCGGGATGCCCCTGCGGTCTGACACCGTGGAGCAATTCTCCATGCAGGAAAGCGAAAAGCAGGCCAATTGTTTCTTGCTCAACTTTGTCGCCTTTGATGGATTAGGGTACGGTTTTGGTCCCAGTGCTCTCTTTGAACTCGTAGGCTTCACTTTCGAGTTTCCAGGCGAAAAATTTGGGGGAGCTTCCATACCGGAAGGCAGACTCAAGGTCTTTTGGAGCATGCGCGAAAGAGAAAAGTTTTTAAGCGTCTCACAAGCAGAATTGGTACTCCAGTGTGTCGTGCTCTCGGATGGCGGCTTTCTCATCTTTCCATTGGATGGTAAGGAATAACTGTTGTCCTCTTCTGTGCTACTGGGAAGCGAACGGAACTGGCTTTCATGTGATGATAATAGTTTCGATTGTAGACTCGGCATAGGCTTATTATATCTGTTAATATTGCATGGGGTCTTTTTGCACCGGTTGTCGTTTCTACGTATATACTGAGACTGACTTGAAGAAGGACTTGCACCTTTTTGTGTCGGGCGAGTGTTTTTTGGATATTCCACAGAGGTACTTGAGGGATTAAGTTTAGGTCTTTCCTTACTAGCAATTGACCGCAATGACTGACTCAGTCGGTTCAATCTTGGCAGCTGTACGGAGCTTGGAGTTTTGTGGACAAAGTTGCCCTCCAAAGAAGACGAGGTGCCTGCTCCGCGATCCTTGTCGTCACTCGCCATCGACTCTTCTTGGCTGGGACACGAGTGAATTCTCAAAACCTGTTTAGACGGTGACGGCTTTGGGGTGACTTTGCCGCGGGGAAGTATGGAAGAACTTTCGAGAGAGGAAGAGGACGAGCAAGCTGTCCGCCTGTCGCAAATCGTCGTCGGATGGAACCAGTAAGGAGTGTAATCCGTTCTTGGTGACCGATTAGAAGCGGCTGTCTCTGCAAAGAGATTTGTTGAAGACAGCCTCGTCGACGCACCCAAAGACGAGAACGTAAAAAGGCCCGATTGTCCGGGAACAGCCAGGTTCGGTTCCGACGTGCATACTGTGCCGGTCTTCAATCTACCAGTCGCCTGGTGATACGAGCTCTTTGGAGTCGCGCTTCTCGACGAAGGTCTCGTAGAATTGTCAAGAGAGGAGGATGACCAGCACGCCCTTTTGTCACGTATCAGGGGAGGTTTCGAGACAAAATCCCATTTCGTTGTGCTTGCGAATGGTTTCTGCTTATCTACCGCGGAGGCGGTGAGAGCCAAATTTCCTTTATTTTTAATCATGCGGGCAAAACCGCCACCTTCTTTCCCGGGTCTCCGGGTTTCCACAGAGCAGGGTTTGTTCTTTTCCAACTTAATGAATTGGGACCAGGGTTTTGACCCAAAGGAGAAGCTCTCGTATTCCTCGGTGGCCCATGGGCTGGAACTTCGTGGACTACCCCGAATGCCCCCTTTATTATCAGCGTGTTGAAGTTCAGCGACCTTGTCGGCGAACGCTTGGCTGCCATATTCCTCTTCCTGCCTCATTTCGGCGACAGTCGGCGACGGAACGTCGTTTCTACGGAATATGTCGCGGTACTGGTTCAATATTTGATTCACGGAGATATCCACGTCTTCAACACGGGATTTGGCGGTCTTGTGTTGAGAGGCTTCGTAAAAGCGTCCAAGCGCTTGCACAGCCTTGGCAGTGGGGGATTTCAGGATACCTTCCATGAGTTCTAGATTGTGGTAGGCTCTGGTGGGGGTGTCGTCGTCCCTGGGAAGCACGTCGACATCAACCGATAATCGTCCCTGCGCCGTAGTGCTCGGCGGCTCAAAGCTGTTCAACCTCTGCACATGTCTCCCGAGTATTGTGCGGCCGAACTTGGAGGAACTGGATCTACTACGCGTTGCTTGGTGACGGGTCTCCTCATCGACCAACGCCCGGTTTTTCGGGACTGGCCGGTCCTGTAACCGATCCGTGAACCCCTTGCTGTCTTGCGCGGCGCCAGCGGAAAATTTATTTAGCATGGATTGAAAAGCAAGGGCCTTTGCGATTTCATGGTTGTCGTAAAAATGTCCCTCCGCACCCGAATCGGATGGAGTCTTGATCCTAGCGTCGGCGTCCTCGCACGCCATGCGATTGTGCGACGACTTGGAGCTGGAGCCAGGCATCCCCGACTTCGGACGACCAATGGTCTCATAGATTTTGCTTTTTTCCGAGGTCATGGCCTTTCTAAGCTGGCGTAGCAATTCGGAATTGGGCGATTCTCGCTTCAACTGTTTGACCGACTGGGGCGAGGTACCTCGCTTTGACGGTGGTTTAGATTGGGTAGGGGACTCTCGCCTCGTGGACCACTTTCCCGGATGGACAAGCGTTGCCGGCGAGGGACTGCTCCTTCTGACGGGTGTCGACTGTCTCGTTTTAGGACTGTTTGTGATTATTTTTGCTGCCGGGCCCTTTTTATTGCGGAATCCTCTGGGGCTGCTGGCCTTATTGGGACTCCTTAGGGAAAGGGTGTTATTTGCTCGCTGAATGTTGAATCGGTCCTCTTTACCGCTATACGGTTTCTGGCATGGACTGCGACCGTCACGCTCTGGAGCGACCGCAGGGCTGTTGCCGGTGCGAGCATGTTTTAGTGATGTTTCTGACTCTTTCTCCATCCTCTTAATGTTGTGAAGCTTCCTTTGCTGCAAGATGTCTATAGCTGTCTGTTTGTATTCATCGATTACGTCTTTCGGCAGACAGTATGTGCTGTTACTGGGCTGTTCCTTTCCGTCTAATTCTTCCCCTTCTTCATTTCCTTCCGTGTTTCCATCTTCTGTGTTTTCTTCCTTTCCTTCAAGAGTTTGAGGAACAACGTCGGGATTAGAACCCTCGTTGCGACTGTATCTACTCGACGATAGGGTGAAAGAGTAATCCAGAAAGGAAACGTTGTCACTTCTCTCATCCGACGGGTTATCTCTATCTTTCTCTGGACCGGACACGCCTTTGACGGCAGGGTGGGGGACGTGGCCGATGTTTTCGTGCTCTAGAGCACCTGCTATTGGTGTTTGTCTTTTCGTCTCAATGTCAATGCTTCGATCGGGAATTCTAAAAGTATCCCTGCATAGGGAGGAGATATCCGACGAGTCCCTCGTCGAGTCGTCGGGCGACTGGTTCGTCCGAGGAACAAAAGGCCCGCTAACCTGAGACCCGGTGATCGAACTGACCGCCACGGGCACTGCCTCGGCCTTGGGAACGTACTCGGACTTCCTGCTGGTGTTGAGGTCCCCGTACACCTCCCGATTGCTGTCCAGGAGGTTCCTGACCTTGACCTTCTCCAAGCGCACGGTCTGCTTGCACAGGACCAGCTCGCGCGGGGTGGACGCCGAGTTTTGGTTCATCCCGTTCATCGACTCGTCGCTCTCCTGCTGCGGGGACGCGCGGTGCTCTCTGAAGCGCCCCCGGCCGCGGCTGGTGTTGGACGCGGGAGAGTCCTGACACTGCAGGAAGCGAATCTCTATGGTCTCCCAATTGACCTCGGCGTTTCCGGACGAGTCCAAGTCGGACGACTCTGGGGGCCGCGGGCTGCAAGGCCCGCGCGCGCCCATCATAGGCGGGAAGTCGCCGTCGCGGGGTTCCGGAAAACGGCCGAGGTGACCGTCCCGGCGGAAGTTCGCCGCCGTCTCCTCCATACAGCATCTCGGGGACCACGAGCGCGTCTTTTTCCACAGAGGGTGGACATTAGTCCTGGCCTGACCGACGCTGTAGCTCCTCCTGATGCTCATGGCAGCGCTAAGAATAAGGGCCTCCCTACTGTGCGTCTCAAGGTTGCTTTTAAGGGGAGCTCATCGTGCATGGACTGCTGGGCTAAAGGGGAGATATGTAGGGTGATATATGGTGAGCTTTTTTCTATTGATGTAAAAATAAATAAATAAATAAATAATAAAACATGAATAAATAATAATAATAATAATAATAATAATAAAATCATAAAATTAAATTAAACTCCACCAATTCATCCCGGAAGGGAAATTTGTCATTTTGTTTTGTTTTGTTTTTGTTTTGTTTTTTTTGTTTTATACCGAAAAACGAGCGTCAGCCGCAGAGCAGCGCCTCAAACGAAGGCAAGTAGTGTAAATAACCTTGCCCAAGGATTAAAATCACAATGCTTCTGACGGGTTTCGAACCACCAACCTTTTGGTTGTCAGCCCAAAGCACAACCGACTGTGCCACTGTGACCACGTAATACACATGTAATATTATACAGGATGTCCAATAAAACGACAAAAAGGCAAAGTAAAAAAAGAGGGGGAAAATAGATGCACTCTGTGAGACGGTCAATCGACTTACGAAAAAGACAAAGTTTCTTTTAGAGGATTTCATAAAAAGTTGATTTCAATCCACAGAAATCAAATCGGTCCTCGTAAACATTATTAAGTTGCAAGCTTGGTGGAAATTCGATGAATGGGTTTTAAGTTTGGCGATGAACGGTTTCAACATCAGCCTTTGATTAATGTTGACGTCATAAAAATGAACTAATGATATCATGCGGATGCAACTTACAACTTAAAAAAAATAAAAAAAAGTCCCTATCATGTCATGAAACCGAACACAACAACAACAACAACAACAACAACAACAACAACAACAACAACA
>JBCJKF010110912.1:0-10292 GCA_039654545.1 Plocamopherus ceylonicus | reverse complement strand
TATAGATGGCAATAGACCTATTTGTTTGCTATTACTATTAATACACACTATAACTATAATAATAATGTAATGCACTTCATACTCAATGTAAATCATTTTACATATAAATATATATATATATATATATATATAATATATATATTATTTTAAAAACAGTAATAAGTACTCATTGTGGGCTTCCCGGCCGGAATTTTTGTTTGTCACTGCAAATCTAAGTTCAGTCACTTGAAAATTACAAAGACAATTTTTCAAAATACATAACACATAAGAGTAGGGACAATACCCCTATTCATTAAAAAACAAGGTGGAAGAAGGGGGAAGAGGGGGGAAATTGATTGGGGGGGGGGGGGGTTATTGCTTTAGATTAAAATGATTGCAACCTCTCCACTGAGGCCGATTAAAGATATTATATATATATTTATACACATATATATTATTATAAAGATAATGATTGCATTTATATAGCGCTTTCAGCCATTAAGGACAGCCTTAAAGCGCTTTACAATACACTTTATCCCCTAGCAGGCATGCCCCTCCCCCTACGGGGCATAAAAGTGCAGCCCATTTGGCACAACAGTACCAGTCTATTGCCAGTTACCCATTTGACACCTGGGTAGGGTGAAGCAATTGGGCGTTTAAGTAAGTTTTCTCGCTTAAAAAATTAAATAAAAAGACACTTGTACAATGGTCGCTGGCAGGAATCGAACCCACGATTCAAGACCCCTAGTATCTCTGTAAAAAAGGGGCAAATTAAATGGCCTACAGTAGAAGTAGAACCCGCATAAGTCAACATTGCTGGGACATTTGAAATCATGTCGACTTTTAAGAGAATGTCGACATAGGAGATTGCAGTAGATTTGAAGGGAAACAAGGGATACTGCCATGTACAGTACTTTTTAGTTTACTCAACACTGTAATAGGCCTGGTGAAGCTCGCGTGATGGGCTTGCGAAACGCACAACACACACTAGACCTACACACGTGTTGTGGTCGGCATCTTTTCTTTGTTTCGCACTCTACTCTACAGCCTACTACAATATAATATTAATATGATAAGAACACTAGACCTACACGTGTTGTGGTCAGAATCTTTACTTTGTTTCGCACTCTACTCTATAGTCTACAACAATATGATATTAATATCATAAGAAAGATAGAACCAACCATCTGATCGCCTCGCCATTCCCTCCCCTACCCACCAACCCCCTTTCACCCACAACCACCTGTTTGCCTCGACATTCCTCCCGCAGGCCACCTCACCCATCCCCATTCTTCCCTTTCACCCCCATCCACTCGCTCGCCTCGCCAACCCTACCCATCCTATGCTCTAGCTAGGCCGCACGCTTTTTCTTCATTTACAGTAAATCAAGCGTGTGGAATCAACTGTAGATCTAGTAATCGCCTCTGGGTCCATCCATCTTTTCACAATAATATGCCCATGGCTTGGCCCTGAAGCTTGTGATGACCCTGTTGTACGGGCTATTCATGTCAACTTTTATTTTAAGAGAAAAGAAGGGGGAAGAAAGTCGACTTATCGCATGTCGACGTAGTAATGCTGTATAGAGAAAAAGTTGGGAATTTCAAATCATGTCGACTTAAGCCGTAAGAGACGTCGACTTATCTGGGTTCTACTGTATTACTATTAGCATTCCTAAAATATAACATCAATGACTATCTATAAATAACTATAATATGATGTCAGTTAGAAATAAATGCTGCAAAACTTTTCAGCATTGGGAAGAGCTTCCACTAAAAGCAAATGACAACTCAAACAACAGACCGAAAATGTATCATTGCCATTGAATGATCATTAAAATAATTTATCATATAATATACTACAGTGCAACTTCTGGATAACCACCCGTGAATAATGTCAAACCCTGGTTAGCGACACTGACCCATGGTCCCGTTTTTTCTTCTTCTTATATATATATTCATATATCATGTGTGTATATAATTAGTAATAAAAAACCCAAACAGCGATGTGAATTTTAGTTAAACCCTTATTTAGCGATATGATATATAGCGATAATCAGCAGTTGACACCGGCGCTTGATAAAAAAAATCCAGCTACGAAATCTCGTGGTAGTGGTAGCCGTGGTAGGTAGTAGTAGTGGTAGGGTAGATATTGGTAGTGGTGGTAGTACTAAGTAGTAGTAGTTGTAGTAGTAGTAGTGCAGTAGAACATGAAAGTAACAAGCTTGGGAATAGAAAGAACTTGGAAATAGTGAGTAAAATCTAAATCCCTTTTTTCCCCCTTATTTGAGTTAATAAAATTAGCATGAAAGTAGCGAATATCAAAAAGAGGCCAACTCGGAAATAGCGAGTATTTCTTCCCCAACGCTAGGACTATGGAGGGTAAACCTTTAGAAAAACTAATACAGTCCGAGAATTTGCTTAGCTGTGCCGTATATCTACCAATAAGTGGTCAGAATTGTATTGAGATGAATTTTACATCATTCAACATCACAAGTGCACAAATCAAACATGAACACACAAGGTATGTACTACAAACACATATTTATAGCACACACACACAGGTCACACAGGTCTAGTCGCTTAACTTTCGCTCTTAATAATATTAAGCTACTGAGTAGCATTTCATGACTATTTTAGGCTGCTCGGGAATAGCGAGTAATTCCGGCTACACCTGTCCAACTCGTTATTTCCGAGTTCTACTTGTAATAGTAATAAGGAGTTGTTGCAGTAAGTTGTACTAAGTGTCACCATCCAACACAATATTTCACCTGCTGTCAAAACTTTAATTTTCCTCTGAATTTATCGTTTCATTATTCTTGACAGGAAATAATATTTCCTTAAAATTCCTAACCCATTTACAATCTACAGGACTCAACTAATTTTACTGATCTTGTCTAATTATTCCAATAATGGTGTTGATTATATAATAGCTCTAAAATTGATCGAAAGAAAAGTCAGTGAACAAAAATACTCCCATACCCCAAAATTAAATCAAAATTTAACAAAAAAGCATCCAATTTTGTCATAAAATTATTGTACTTTGTTTCTAGTTGAATCTATAAAAAAACAAAAACAATACAGTATCCTTTTCAAAATCCCTTCAAATTTTAGAGAAAATAATGACAATTTCCTATTTACTCCAATGCTCAGAATTGCATACAAGACAAGGGAAAACAAATTTGTTTTAATGTAAATCTTGCTAGAAAAAAAAATTGTGTGGAATTACGTCGTATGTGATCAACAAATTCTTTCTTCTTTGACCTACAGTTGGAAAAGACATTATAATTGCTCATCAATTAGCAAAATATGTAAATGTAATATTCCTAAAAAGAGAAAATTGCATCATGTAATGCTTTCTATGAAACTTTTCTGGTTGAGGCCAACAGACTTGTTAGTATTATATAAAGCTTTCTAAAAAACTTTTTAGTGATTGACGTCAGCAGCACTTTTACAAAGAGGACTTTTTGCATCATCGCCAAGAAATATAAGTCCAGTAACAACAGCAAAACCAATAATCACGAACAGAACTTTCAACAATCTGTCCACTTCACAATTAAATTCTTTTGGTAGGATTTCAAAAAAGATGATGTATAGAAATGTTCCTGAGGCAATACCTTGCAGAAGGCCTTGCACAATGCCAGAATTTGTTGATGTCCATAGGTCAATGATCATAATCCCAATTGCCACACCAATTGGAGATGATATTGAGAAGCCAATGATGGATTTGATGGTAGATGCCATCGAAATTTTACTCTGAACTAAGTTCATACCCAAGCTAAAACTAAGGATACTTTTGTGAAGTGTTAAGGCTGCATAAATACTTAAGACACTTTCCATTTCTGTCTGAAGACCTACAGAAATACCTTCAAAGATTGAATGCATTGATAATGCCAGCAGCAACAACATCGCTCTGAGTGGGGAATGTGTCTGGAGATCGTGATCAGCTGGGGAGTGTGGCAGGTGATGGTCGTGGCGTGGTGCATGGCTGTCGGTAGAATATTTTGATACTGATCTTTGTCTTTGCTGAAAGCCTTCTGGACCTTCTCCATCTCCATAATTATTTCCTTCAGTATGGGGTGAATTTGGAGGGGAAACGTGGGGTTTGTCGCATATACCTCCAAGAGAATGCTCGCTTTGAAATGATTCAGTAAATCGATTCTGTCTATCATCTTCAACAGCAGGTGGGTGTCTCGGATGAAGGATTGGTTGCTCCTCACTTGGAACCATGGAGTAATCACTTGGTGCTCTTTCTTTCACAGTCAAAACAATCTGTTCAACAATGAGAATAAGAAAGAGGCCAAAAACCATCACAAACTCCGCTGCCGGAAAGCCAGAGTAGACCATGTCGTCAGTCAGCAAAATCAGAAGAAGATTACGCTGAACTGTTGGCAGTAATTCCAAGAAACAAGTAGCAAGAAAAACACCACCAGCAAAACAACTCAGGAAGCTCATGGTCCTTTTGTACCTTGTCAATCTATTTATTTGTTGTTCATCACCATTCCGATCATTACGCCTATTTATATTCACATTGGAACTTGACTGATTAGGCCTAGTAGTTTCAGCACTAAAACGTTGAATGTATCGGATGAATATCACCGGAATCATTCCAAACAGAAATGTCATAACCAAAAAACAAAATAATATTATTACCTTTAGCTCAGTAAGTGACAGCCCCATTTTTTAGAATTGAATGAATGTTTAGATATTGATCATACAGTATTTACTGCACAATAAGAAAACTAACAAGTCCTCACGTTGGTAGATAGATCTAGATCCAGATTCCAAGTCTTCTTCAGCTTATATTATATCTTTACTTCTGATGTCTACTTTCCCCGAGTCAGCCTAAATTTAGCAGGAGGATGCTCGGCGCTTTTTCGGACCTTGTATCCAAACGCCTTGCTACCCAAAAGTGCCAGATTGATTCTGTTGATCATGGCCTACCAGTACCAGATGATTCCAGATGCATGGACATAGGCCTACAGTTTGATACAGTGATTTTCACAACTGATTTAGATCTAGATCTCAAGAGGAGTGAGAGAATTACACACTCGAGAAATATTAACAATTTATTTTAATTTAGTGAATGTCTTTTTAACTCTTTTAAAAGTCGATATCCGATAATATTTTTAGAATATATAGATCTAGATTCTAGATCTAATCTAGGTCTAGATCTCCAGAAATCTACTTTTATATGGGGACTTATCCACTGAAATTCTCCCCCTCTGTGGTCCAATGATGTGTAATTGTACATACACATGACATGAGAACAATGAATGAATGGAAAGTTGCAAGTCAGATCATACTAAAATAGAATCCAGATCTTGAATTAGGTTAGAGTACTTAGAGGTCTTGGATTGATATTCAGATTATAACCGTCAATGGTAGATAAGCACCAGCATTCGAGACTGAAATATATAGGGCAGGGTCCCGTACATGGGCAAAGTCTCGATCCAGAATCTAGAAGAGATATCTTTCCAGATCTGGATTGTCCATACGTGACACTCCTGATTCTCTCTCGAGATATGGAAAAAAGAAGAGATTCTTGGACTTGGAGAGATGCACACCCCAGCGCGAAATGTAAATTCTAGATTCTAATCCATTTTCGCTGAGTCCTTATCGTGGTTCTGTGAGGCGGATTTGATCTAGGCCTAATTAAATCTAGAATCTACATCTTATACTAAAAATTACTATACACAGGTACTCAAAACCAATCTCCCAGACTCTCAACATGCCTCTAAAGTTGAACAGCTGAACACTGAACAACTGAACACTGAGGAGACTTCTATTTCTATTGGGACCGTTTCTTAGTTTCTTGAGTGATTTTTGTATCATGTGACCATTTTGTGATGGTCACATGACACATCTGAACTCCCAAAGATTTTACACAACGGAACTCCCACACTCGCTTTTCCCCCTGTTCCCTCCGAACTTTCCCTAATATAAAAATGTAACATAAAATGGTCTAGTTAAAAAAGAAAAAAAAAACAGCAACAAAAAACAGACTAAAACAAACAAACAAGCAAACAAACAAAAAACAGCTACAAAAAAACAACAACCCAAAACAACAAAAAACACAAAAACCCCCACAAAAACAACAAAACACAACCCAAAACAACAACAACAACACATAAAAACACAAAAAAACAAAGAAACAACAACAACAATCACCCCCAGCCCCCCCCCCAAAAAAAAAAGAAAGAAAAGAAGAGAAAAGAAAAAGGAAACAAGAACACGTTCAGTGAAAAAAAGAGTTGGCCCAAGTGATTTATGCTGAAGGATAACATTCATGATCCTATTAGTAGTATTAGTCCTACATCTCAATGAACTGATCAACGTCGCCCATTCCCGTCTCCCCTCCCTCTCCCCCGGCGCCCTCCCCCAAAGACAAAAGCAAAAAAAAAAAAAGGAAGAAAAACAAAACAAAAACAAAACAAAAACAAGAAAAAAAAAGCAACAAACCAACAGAAACACTTACATCCCACCGGGAAAAAAACACATCCCAAAAACAACAGAACAAAAAACAAAAAAAAACACAAAACAACGACACAAAAAACAAACTAACAACTGCAAAAAAACAACTGCAAACAAACAAAAAACCCAAACCAAACCAACCCCCCTTCCTTTATAGAAAATAGCCCAAAACGAAGCAAAAAACAACAACAAAACAAACCCCAACAAACAAAAACTAATAAAACCCCAAAAGAACCCCCACCCCCCAAAAAAACCCAACAAAACAACAACAAACAAACAAACAAACAAAAAACCCCGAAAAAAACCCGCTACTAAAATGAACATCACAAAACAACAACAACAACAACAACAACAACAACAACAAAGAAAAAGAAAGAAACAAACAAAAAACAAAAGCAAAAACAACAAAGAAACAAAATACAGGAAAACCAAGGACTACTAGATTAGTCCTTGAGGAAAACCAATATAAACAATATACATGTACATGGGCATGGGATTAGCAAAAGTAAACAACAAGAACTTAAAAAACAAAGAAAGAATTTTTTTAAATGAGAATAAAAAAAGAAAAAAAAGGAAATTAATTCCATCATTTACGATAGCCCCTTTATATAGGCTATATATGTATAAGCAAAACAACGATGCAAATTAATAACTTTATGCTGTGATTTGTTACTTTTGATTTTGTTTCTCTTGGTTGTGGCTCTGTAATGATATACGCTTAGACCTATCTCACCTTGTAAGCTTATATGAATCGATGACGCAGCACATCTTACTTTTCCCCCAAGTCAGTGACGTCTATACTGCAGTAACAGATGGGAAGCGTGCTGCTTTTACTTATACATTGACATACATTATGTAGGCAGCCAATATTTTATATTATATTGTATATAGGTGGCCTTGGCATGGTGGTCTATTGATCAACTAAATCAAACAATTTTATTGATTCAGCTTCAGTCTTTGAGTAAAGCACTAGGTGCTATATTATGACTGAGATTACATTGACAAAACATCGCAATGTTGTGTGTAGGTTGCTAAATCTTGTTACACTCGCAGATAATTGTCTCATTTACAGATATGCAGGGCGTCCAACTCTTCGCCCTCACCCCCCAATTCCCAGCCCCGAAAAACATACAAACATAAACCCTCAAAAACCTACCAAACAAAACAACAATAAACCAACAGAAAGCAAACAGATAAAAAACAAAAACAATACAGAACAAAACAAAACAAGTAAAAGACAACAAACCTAAAACAACAAAACAAAACAAAAACAAAACAATAAAAAAGGAAAAAAAAGAAAATCATCATCAACAACAACAACACCACCACCACCACCACCACCACCAACAACAACAACAACAAAAAGACGAAAACAAAAAAAATCAACAACACCAAAAAAAAACAAAAAACAACAAACAAAAAACAAAAAACAAAAAACACGCAAAAGAAAAAGAAAACAAAACAACAAACAAAACAAAAAACAAAAAACAAACAAACAAAAAACAACAACCACCAAAACGACCAAAAACAAAAGATCAAAAACAACAAGAAAGTAACAAATACAAAACAACAACAACAACAAGTAAACAAACAAACAAATACACAAACAAACAAACAAAAAAAACCAGCAACAAAAGACGAAAAAAATGCACAGGGTGGTAGGGCCCATCCCACGACTTTGTAAAACCAAAGTGTATGGATATACCATACGCTTTGGTAAAACCCAACATTTCTTGTGGCCATATTTATAACCAGTTGATCGCACCCTACCACAATGAAATCGACCTACGCAGACCGAAGTCATACATATGTAAAAATCAATGTTAAATTAACGAAGTTTAAGTGTGCAAATAAACGAAAAACAGCCAAGATTACAGGTTGAATTGCATAATATTTGAAGAAGATGTGAAACACATGTTATGTATGAGGATGCTACAACAGAGGAAGCTGTTGACAAGAATTGGGAAAAAAAAACCCCGTCAAAATGCTTGACAGAACCATTAAAACAAATAATTTTCCATAAAAAATAGAGTGGCAGAAAAGTGGATGATCAGGAAACATAAGTACATGTATTAGACATGATGGATGCACGTTGGAAGTTTCAAAAGAGCAGTTCGGTATACAAGCACACAGATAACCAGATCAAGAAAGAGTGCATTAAAGCAAAGGAAACGTATATTAATTAAGAATATGAATCAATCGAGAAGCATAAAAATAAAAACACGGAACTGTTGCACAAAAAACAACAACAAAAACCCCAACAACAACACCACCAACAACAACAAAACCCAACTTGATAGGGGAAAAATCGACACTACAAAGCAACTGCCTCGGAGACTGAGGGAAATATTTTAATGGACATTCAAGCTGTCCTAAATCGTTGGTCGGAAAACTGAAAATCTTTACTTCGGCGACATCAAGGATATACCACAAAAAGAGTCACAAGCAAAAGACATATACGGATCAAAATACTATGAGAAGAAGAAGAAGTTGCTTGTAAATGACGAGAAAAGGGAAAGCTGTTGGTCAAGCCAACATCTCAATTGAAATTATTGTTGCGTTGGGCGACACTGGAATTAAGATCTTAACAAAGACATTCAACATCATAAATTTATACGGGAAAGGAGTCTTGCCAAATAGAAATCTACTTTAATAACCCTTCCAAAAAGCCCGGTGCCATCGATAGTGACCAGGTGAGGACAATTCAATCAGTATTATGAGTCAGGCTGCCAGGCTTCTTAGGATAATAATGAGAAGAATGAGGAATTATGAAATTTCAAAAAAAAAAAAAAAAAAAAAAAAAAAAAATTAACGAAGAACTATTCCCCCTTCGGCTTTGTGAAAGAAAAGGTAGCAATAAATTGCAATTTTATGTCTCAAAACGTTAAGTCAAATATACCTATTGAAAAGCAAAAGTGGTTCTATCCCTTCTTCATCTACTACTCAAAATTATTTGAGCCAGTGGAGCACATTGAAATAATGAACAGCGTAAACATTGGCCCTCATAACATAAATAATCTGAGATTCGCAGACGAGCTGTACTTGTTGCAAGCTCCCCAAATGACCTTCAACAGATGCTTGATGTTCTGATAATTGAGAGCGAGAAAAGGGGACTTTTTCTGAATGTAAGAAAAACAGAAGCTTTGGTAGTCAACAGAGACAAAGAATGTAGGCTTCAAACTTACAATGAAAGGGGAACTATAAAAGTAGTGATTCCTTCAAATGCCTCGGGTCGACCATCTCCAATAATGCCAAATTTTCAGATGAAATAAAACGTCGCATAGCCATCGGGAAATCTGTCTTCCAAAGTCTAAAACCATATGTATGTAATTCCCAGCTGACCATTAAAATACGTCTCGAAGTCATTGAAACATACGTTAAATCCTTCTCTATGCGTGTGAAACGTGGACCATTGCCAAAGAAAGCGAAAGAAGATCGAAGGCAATGGAAATGTCGCTACACCGCAGAATGCTCAAGATCACCTGAACGGCCAAAAATATAAAATGAAGATATCCTGAGACGCGTGAAAACAGATAGGTCACCACTCAAGCCGATCCTTCATAGACAAATGAAAGAGGCCTGGAAATGCTGTCAATCAGTAGCATGACAGAGGGGAAGCGTTCGAGAGGAAGACAAAGAATGACTTACGTCACAAGTTTAAGGCAACACACCAGCAACCTTTCATCCACAACAGATTAACCCAGACACGCAAATGACAGACATGCATGGAGGTGAATGGTCGGCAACGTACTTCAGAGTGCAAGCCACGGATGATGATGAAGATGATGATGATGATGATGATGATGATGATGATGATGATGATGATGATGATGATGATGATGA
>JBCJKF010110690.1:0-10292 GCA_039654545.1 Plocamopherus ceylonicus | reverse complement strand
AGGCCTGCAACTCTGCCTGCAGTGTCAACTCTGTGAAGTATTCACTTCATGCTTGTCAAATTATCTGCAACAAGAGCTGTATCATCAGCATAACGTCTATACCTCTATACCTAAGGGTAGTAAATGTCTTTCTTCTTCTCTATGAAAGAGGCTGAAAGGCAGTTTATTTTAGTCTCTTTTGTTTCGATGTCCTCGTCTAGCTTTTTCTCCTATAATGATATCATTTTTGCCTTCCACTCATGTTACAAATGTCATTTGTAAGATGTTAAGTGTGTATATATATATATTTTTTTCTTGTTTGTTTTGTTTTGTGGTTCTACATACTAATATGCAGTAGACGCAGGCTAAGTGCACAGTGGTGTAGAGCAGGTTTGAGCATTTACTTGTCCGAAGTGTGCACTTAGGTGCCGGTCGACATGCCACCCGATTTTACCATATGGATGGAGTTAACAGAGTTGTGTTCATTGATTTAAACAAATGAGCGGTTTGACACCGTGCCATAAGTTATTCGAAGCCGCAATTTTGTTCTATTTCTTTTCTTTTTTTTTTTTTTTTTTTTTTTTTGCTCATTTCTCGAATTCTTAGCTACCCTCAAGCCGTACGACTCCCCCACCCATTGTTAATAATGTGTCAAACAAATCAGCAATTTGATTTCCATGTTTCAGGCGTCTTTTACTACCACTAGGCTCCACCCAGTCTCACACCATACTTGTAAGACAATCAAATAAAGCTGACCAATCAAAGGCAGAGAGAGGAGAGGGTGGGGGTATATTCCGTCGTCACTTTAATTTTTTATGGCCTCGCACACTGAAATGGTTACGTAAATGAGGGCCATCTGGGTGCTAGATCTACACTGCCTGCCGGGGCCTCACATTACTGCCAGATGTATATGTGAATGGCCGTCGGGAAAACTAGCTATGTGAAGGGAATCTTGATTTAAGTTGCGCTTACATTGGCTTAGATCACATTTGCACTGGTATGAAATTGCACAGCCATTGCTTGGTCTCTTAAATCATGAAAGGTGTACCATGTCTTTACAAGGCCTATTATTTACCATCTTTCTGCTTCTTGTGGAGAAATATGAGTGTGCACTTAGCCAAAGTGAAGCCAAGTCACTGTGCACTTAATGATAGGGTTTTATATATATAGAGAAAAAATTTGGTAAGAGCAGGAAAGCGTGCACTTGTGCAGTATGCCCTTAACCAGCGTCAACTGTATAATCATTGTATTACATGCAGTAATAACAATGGTAGTGTAATGTTCTGGTATTCTTATTTTTAGTATGGTATTAATGTTGAATGCAGGCATTAGTTATAAAAAGAGCAAAACTTCCAATTTTCACATGCTTGTGAGTGAGAATTTTTTTTTTCTTGTTTCAGCGACATGAAATGGACACAAGCAGGAGGAAATTCCATCTGTGATATCATAAAAACAAAGGTTTACTCAATCATTTTAACTTTTTTTTTTCTCTCACTCTCACAAAAATTATATCTTAAGAAATAAAGGGCTATTCAAATTAACTTCAAGTTTTCAATGTTTAATTTCCTACAAATGTTTTCAATGCTCTGTGCGTGTTTATTGACGTGATAGAATTCAGTTTTAGTTTTTGTCTGTGTTTTCAAAGTCCAAACCCTTTTAAAACTTGTTCATGTTGGCTCTGATCTGGTTTTTTGCCTCACTGAAGCTGATTCTTCAGATTGATAGGTTTTTTTCTGAAAGTTGGATTTACTGACAATACATGTGTATTACGTATCCAAGTCAAAGTAAGTACAGTGCAGCACATATTCGTCGAACTCATTGGGACAGCAGAAATAGTTCGAGTGTTATTTTCACATTTCCAAACAAATATAAATGAAATATGATTTTGCATTATTCCACATTTCTTAACATTTTCATAAACAATATGCACACTGATTTTGACTCTGTTCCCTTCATAGTGACAAATTTATAAGGT
The DNA here is from genome assembly GCA_039654545.1 of Plocamopherus ceylonicus. Taxonomy (NCBI): domain Eukaryota; kingdom Metazoa; phylum Mollusca; class Gastropoda; order Nudibranchia; family Polyceridae; genus Plocamopherus; species Plocamopherus ceylonicus. Next base: position 8,338 of record JBCJKF010110690.1, on the reverse strand, counting down.
TTGGGTCTTTAATATTTATCATAACATATCATATCAGATTGTTGGGGCTGAATAGGTCAACTGACCCCTAAATGCCCGAGAATATAATATTATCAACAATATACTTATGAACCAAGAAACATGATAATGCCAACTAGTAATAATATCAGTATTTAAATATGAAAGGTAATAATTTGTGTATACTTAAACAAAAACATGCAAATATTTTGAAAAACATATGTACAAATTATTGAAAGAGAGAATCCCCAAACGAGAGAAATTCGTACTCATCATAAATAAAATAGACATCCACCATCTCAAGGTCAAGAAGATTTTTGAACATATTGAGACAAGTGGCATTTTTTTGTTTTATATTTAAGTGCATTCCATGATCATATGATGCCAATGTTCTCATGATAAACGAGTTTTGTCTAATACATGTACCGCATCTAGTTTGGTAAATTTTATATTTATCCCCTCTAGGGAATGTGTTTTGTGAATAATTGAAAAAACAGGACACATCTATGTCATCAATCTGATGAACAAATTTATAAATTTGTATAAGATGGCCACGTTTTTGATGATATTTGAGAGATGGGATTTGCAAATACTTTAACCGTAATTAAATTTCATTCTTATTGGGTGGAAGGGAGGGCGGGTGGTGGTTTCTACTTTACGTTTGTCACCTCGTCTAATGTCTAGATTAGATAATTAAAAGTGCATTCTCCTTTGAATTTGTTTTATACCTTGCTTCACCATTCACTGCTTTTGTCACAATTATTACTCGTTGCTTTTCACTTCAATTGATTTATTGACGTCAGTGATAAAATGAGGCAGCTTATAATATGTCAATGGCTTTATGAGTAGACCTATTTGGTTTAACGTTTAACGAAATGCCTTTGTCGATAGGTATTGTATTGTATTGCTTCACTTTTGATTGAGGACCAGGAATTTGTTGTTTTTCAATCAACCCTTGAAAGATTGCATTAAGTTGCTCAAGATTTGGATTGACTAGTCAAAATATGACTTTGAATTGCTTTATCATTAATATTAATAGCATAGAATTGTCACTTGAGATATCTGGCTACCTTAAAAAAAAATTAATTAAAAATAGGTCTCACACTTTGTTTATTGTTATCCATATTCTGAGAAGCACATCTACATGTACCTTAAAATATACATGTAACAACAAAAATTGGCCTTTATCATAAATCCCTCGCAGGGTGAAGGAGGAGGCTTTGAACATAATATTTAATGTATTCAATCTTCTTTTATGAAATGGAGTCCAGTGATAATGGGTGGCGGTAGAAATTGCTGATACATTATACTTCATGTATACATCATACGTAACTTAAAGAGAAGTAACCGTTCGTACATTTTGAAAACGATACAGATGAGGTTGCTATTCATCAGTATTCTCCCTTTGTAAATGGTGTATACATACATATAATATACATATTGTACATGTACATGTAATTACATTACCATTACAAAACAAGTTCAAATCCAGACCAATAAAAGACAAATCAAACCTGATAGCCCGGTTTCAAATGGTCCGAAAACAATACAGCAACCTAAGATTGACATCACAATATACATGTACCTTCTACAAAAACATGAAATAATTATCATCTAAAATTGTTATTGTAAAATACACAATAATTGAATTTGAATGCATACTTGATCAAATGCGTGTACATGGTATAAACCATTTAAATACGTTTGGACATCAGAATTCGGAAACATAAAAGCGCATAAAATACATGTACATGTAAGTTTTTAGTTCTTTCTTAAATGCCGAATCTGACTGAGAGTATTTTTTCCTAAGAGAGAGAGAGGGAGAGAATTCCACACAGAGGGGGCTGCCATTACGAAAGATCTTTCGCCCCAAGGGATTTTGTTGTTTTAGAATTTTGAACTTTTAAAAGGGCCTGATTACTAGATCTTAAAACTTCTTGATGGGGTATATACATGAATGTTAACACATTGAGTCAGCCAAATAAGAAGGTAATTTACCATTAAAGTATAGAAAGCAAAAAATGGACATTTTATAGGTTATTCTTTATTTCATAGGCAACCAGTGCAGCGTTAAAAACATTTTTTTATGTGTTCATAACGAGATTTTGTTGCCAACCTAGCTGCCTAGTTTTGAACACGCTGTAATTTATTTATGAGATTGCTAGGCAGGCCACACAGTAAAGAATTACAATAATCAAGTCTGGACAGGATGAATGAAGATATAAACATTTTGACAGACAATTAATTAAGACATTGAGACATTTGTCTTAAATATGTACTTTTCTGAGCTCAAGAAAGGTTGTTTTAGAGAGGTAATTTGTTTGGCGCTCCATGGATAGGTTTGAATCAAACGACATAAGACTTTTTTTTTTTTGGCCTTATCAGAGAAGTAATTTTTTCTTTATCTACTACAATTTAATAAAATTACTTCTATCACAATCATTGCTGCGTGATTTGGGATCGCAAAATAATAAATAGGCACATGTATATTATATATAATATATCCGGACGCGACACTCACTGCAGTCTGTTCGTTGGACTTGTAAGTGTGTCCCGCCGTGACCTTCATAACACATCAACTCTATGGCTATCATTTGTTCCCTTGTCTGGATTAGCACTCTTTGATCATACTTTGCTCATCATATATCCGGGATGAGTATGACCGTTCTCAAAGAGTCAAGAGTTAAACGTTAAGTCATGCTCACCCCGACATGTTGACAAATGGTGGTCAAAGAGTTAAGTAATGCCCGTACCGATAATTACTATCGGCTTATGGCGGCGAAAGGAATGCTGTTGTTGCTGTTGTTATTATTGTTGTTGTTGATCCAGCGACACTTGGGTTTTAGCCCTTCGGTTCAAAGTCATGTAGTGTAGATGTACTTGCAGGTCTGCCGTTGGTGTGCATCGGTATATAGGGTGTTTTCAATTGTTGGGGCAGTGGGCAGGAGGAATCGTCCCAGATCTTTTAGTTTTTCCATAGTCCAATGGTATATATGTAGGCGTGACAGATCCGTATGGTGCATAACAAAGTTGAAATAGCGGGGGAGAGGGGGGGGATGTTCAGGTTTTATCTTATTTAGATGGTATTTGAAAGGTAAGTGGCCGGTTCTCAACTCAACCATAAGATGGTGCTCTGATCTTTTCTATTCAAAGTAACAACATGTATGTTGTTTTTGGGTCGAGGACTGCACATGACCAAAAGGTTACGAAGGTCCATTCGGCCGTGCGCGACAAGCTGTGAATGTTTTATGGTTTAGACATACCGGTAGCGGGAACATTATGTCATTCAAGTCATTGCCCCCCATTGTTATGTTTGGCCATTTGAAGGCGTCGAGTAGAGCTAGAACCAGAGGGGGCATCGTAATGGCATCAATCTCATTCGAATGGTTCGCGTCTTTTCCTTTATTGTCAGCCAGCCCAAACCATAGCAGCACAGTAATAATAGCCCTGTTCAATGATGCAGAAGTGAAATACATGTAATAAGTGTGTAGTGTGTGTCTGTTGGCTTAATACACTTATTTAGTTCTGTGTGAGGGGAGAAAATAACAGCATCATTCCGAGTAACAATTATGGCTTTTGTTTGCCTAGATCTTTTCGCTTTGCTATTTGATAGTTTTTCTTGTTTTATTGTTTTGCTTTTGCTTTGTGGTTGGTTGGTTTGGTTGTTTCTTATTTATTTGTTTTGCTGTTTCCCTGGTGGTGGGCTTTGCTGTTCTTCGTGCTGTCATCCATGTTGTACACCTGAGACATCAACCTTGTTACGGTATGACCACAGGAGATGCGATCGTGTCGAGATATATGAAGATGAATTATGATAAAGTAGACAAAAATGTAAGAACACAACATCTTGTTTTCATGGTGAAGGAAAGAGAGAGGAAGAGGAAGTCTTCCAGTTTATTTATAAAAACAGGATCAAAAACATTCGTCCTGAAAAAGGATTCGCATTATTATGAAAATGTAGTATATAATAAGCATGAATAGAATAATGTAGAATTAGAATTGTGTACGAGAGAGAGAGAGAAAAGTTTATCTTTAACACCCCCTCTTAAACTTAGCTCTCTATTAAAAAGAAAAATTGAATCAAAGCATTAGTGGTCAAAGGGAAACAACCAATGAATTTACTTCTTTTTGAAAATGTGATAATGATTACTTCCCTTGGTTATACCATAACTTGTTCTTAAGAAAATGTGAAAAAATAGTTAATGGACTGAAATCAAAATAAATTTATATATGTAGTCCAAGAGAAATCATTTATAGAACAAACTCGGGCACCTTTGGCAGCTTTTTCTCGCTTTCTTTTTTTTGTAGGTGCCATTTTGGTTAAAGGAAAAAGAAGAGATGCCAGCCTTATATAAAGAAAACAGCACCTTCAATAAAAAGTTCACTATATCCCTCGGCCCAGGGCCTCTGTGGTGCTCCTGATGTGCCCCATGTCGCTCTAGAATGCCTAGATCCTTTGGCAGAGGGCAACGACGTGGGGGTTATAAAAGCACCCCCTGTCAATGCAAGTGACTTCTTAAATGACCTGAACAACTCAGCTCGAAAGAATACTTTGCAGACTACTGCAAAACTCAGTTTCAAGATCTCGCCAATTGCTGGCCTGGAAGTATGCTGGGAGACAACATTCATGAACAATGCTTTGTATGTGGACTTGCCTCCTGGGATCCTTCCTGAAGGCTCCAAAGAAAGTTTGGTGACTCTACTAGAATATGCGGAAGAAGAACTTCGTTGTAAACACGTTATTTTGTGTGTCAGCAAGAACCGCAGTGATCGAGTGTCATTGCTGCATGTTTTCAACTTTTTCGGCTTCCAAGTTCTGCCACCTGGTCACTTCCTGATCCGCAATCCATCTTCTGATCTCCTGCACATGGCTTACACCATTGAGCTGGATGAGGACGACCAGGATAGCGACAGCGAGGATGACCCTGGGGAGTTCACCTCCAGCCTGGGTGGCACTTAAGCGGATCAAAGTGGTGTTGAGAGATCCATTCTCTGCTACCTGGTATCTGATAAGTTATGATGAAAGGTCTTTTAAGGATTCACTTGCATCAGAACATCGTCGTCAAGTTTATTTGTAAAGCCAAGAAAAAGTGCTTTTTACTTAGTCGCCTTTTACAACTTGCTTGGCTTGCCAACCCAGAAAGGGCGGCTATGATAGCCAAAGAAACCTGCATTGGGCCTATTCTTTTTCTTCTCTGTTGGAGAAGTCCCCGGAACCCACGCCAGAGTATTGCCATTGTAACCTCCTTTATTGCCACTACAAACTCTTGTGTTGCCATTACAACTTTGAGTGTTGCCATTACAACTTTGAGTGTTGCCATTACAACTTCGAGTGTTGCCATTACAACTTTGAGTGTTGCCATTAAAACTTTGAGTGCTGCCATTACAACTTTGAGTGTTGCCATTACAACCTCCTGTATTGCCGTTACAACTTTGAGTGTTGCCGTTACAACTTTGAGTGTTGCCATTACAACTTTGAATGTTGCCATTACAACTTTGAGCGATGCCATTACAACTTTGAGCGTTGCCGTTACAACTTTGAGTGTTGCCATTACAACTTTGTGTGTTGCCTTTACAACTTTGTGTGTTGCCATTACAACTTTGAGTGTTGCTGTTACAACTTTGGGTGTTGCCATTACAACTTAACGTGTTGCCGTTACAACTTTGAGTGTTGCTGTTACAACTTTGGGTGTTGCCATTACAACTTAACGTGTTGCCATTACAACTTTGAGCGTTGCCATTACAACTTTGAGTGTTGCCATTACAACTTTGTGTGTTGCCTTTACAACTTTGTGTGTTGCCATTACAACTTTGAGTGTTGCCATTACAACTTTGAGTGTTGCCATTACAACTTTGAGTGTTGCCGTTACAACTTTGAGTGTTGCCGTTACAACTTTGAGTGTTGCTGTTACAACTTTGGGTGTTGCCATTACAACTTAACGTGTTGCCATTACAACTTTGTGTGTTGCCATTACAACTTAACGTGTTGCCATTACAACTTCGTGTGTTGCCATTACAACTTCGTGTGTTGCCATTACAACTTCCTTGTTTGCCATTACAACTTTGTGTGTTGCCATAACAACTTCATGTGTTGCCATTACAACTTCATGTGTTGCCATTACAGCTTCCTTTGTTGCCATTACAACTACCTTTGTTGCCATTACAACTTTCTTTATTGCCATAACAACTTCCTTTGTTGCCATTACAACTTCCTTTATTGCCATAACAACTACCTTTGTTGCCATTACAACTTCCTTTATTGAAATTAACAAAAATGTAAGAACACAACATCTTGTTTTCATGGTGAAGGAAAGAGAGAGGAAGAGGAAGTCTTCCGGTTTATTTATAAAAACAGGATCCAAAACATTCGTCCTGAAAAAGGATTCGCATTATTATGAAAATGTAGTATATAATAAGCATGAATAGAATAAAGTAGAATTAGAATTGTGTAAGAGAAAGAGAAAAGTTTATCTCTAACAAACCTAGCGAAAGCTGCTCTGCATAAACAGGTTTAGATAAAACGGGCCAAAATCAAACAAAAGACTACTACATATGTACTCAAAACGCAAGCTCACAATGCACTGGTAAAATGTGTTCTTATTTACTATAATTGGGATGGGGAATTGCAAGATTAGATGAAAATGAAAGTCTGGATATATTCCAGTACTAAACAGTTGAAAACAATTTCAGGAACAAGACACCCATCAAAAATTTTAAACAAGTCGTTATGCAAAATTATTGCAAAGGGACAAATTCTCGAAGCACGTTTGAGACTGAATATATATTATCTATACGAGGCATTTGCAACAAAATCCAGAAATCTGCTCAAATAAAGACATACCTTTACGTTTTGCTGATCTAGATAATTACTGTATAAAAAAATGTCCACTCACCATATCATCCATGATACGACGTCAAAAGACTAAATGTACCAAATAACACCACGCCGACTGACATCAACAAAGACTTCCAGAACGCCGAAAACGTTGCAATGAAGGGGAAGGGGCTGTTTCGGGCATAGTGAATCAGAAATACAGCAGAGGCCACTTGGTCGGACGACTCGGAAAACGGATAGCATTATGTATTGACACGAACCTTCTTTTGGAAAACTACATACATGTAATTGTACTACATGTACCCCGCAACCTTAGGACCTCTGATGACAAAACAAAACTGAGAGTTCCTAGAGTTAAGAAGCGTGTAGGCACTCGATCATTTTCTCACTCTGCAGCAGTTGCCTTCCGTTGGTTATTAGAGAAGCACTTGCAACTGAGGTATTTGAAAAAAAAAAATGCTAAAAACATGTCTCTTTCTTGAGTTGACCATATACATGTACTGGGTGCGAGAAAAAACAAACAAACCGGGCAGGACTTAAAAGGGCTATAACTCTCTTCACTCTGAATCGATCGAAATATTACTTCATACTGGCCTTATTATCAATTCGTATGTCGGTTTTAAGCAAAATGTAAACCATCATAATGAAATGCCGATGATTTTAACAGGCCTACTCAGAAAACCTCATGTCAAAGTTGCGTCAATTACATGCAGGGTGTCCTGAAAAAAGTACACAGTCATGTACATCGAGTCGCGGGTTTTTAAATGAATTTGCTACTAAAGCAATTTCTTGGAGAGAATTTTATAACGAGTCAATTGAACTAGATCCCAATCAAATTGGTTCACGCAAAACGAAGTTATATCAATTTTAGTGAAGCCTGGTCGTTTTAATGCTCAGTCTTCACTTAGACCCACCGCCCGGCGGCCGCAATGGCGAATACATTCGATTAGGGCGTTACCATGCCTCACTATTTTGGGCATAACTTCCGTTTCGCTGGACGGATTTAGATGAAATAAAATTCAAACAACTCAAAAAACATTGTTTTATTAGCGAATATCATTTTAAAACCCACAACTCTCTGTTCCTGGCTGTTCGATTTGCAGGGCGCCCTCTATATCATTTACGCAACGTTGATATGAGGTTTTCTGAGTAAGCCTGTTAAAATCGTTGGCGTTTGACTATCCTAGATTACATTTTACTTCAAATCGACATACAAATATTGATAATAAGTGAAATAAGGTAAATAGGAAGTTTCAGTTCGATCTATAAAAAATAAAGAGAGTTATAGCCCCTTAAAGACATGTGGGTTTTTTTTTTATTTATTATATATGAATGACACCTTCAAATTAACAATTTAATGTCGACCATTATTGCCAAAAAGTTGCATGCTTGAAATTGAATCGTTTATCAAAGATCGGGATGATGGACATTTCTGTACTCTCTCTCTCTCTCTCTCTCTCTCTCTCTCTCTCTCTCTCTCTCTCTCTCTCTCTCTCTCTCTCTCTC
>JBCJKF010110579.1:0-10296 GCA_039654545.1 Plocamopherus ceylonicus | reverse complement strand
GAGCAAACATGCTTACTTTTCAGTGAAAGTGAAGAAGACATCGCCAAGTATCGGGAGGAAATTCGCATCACAGAACAAGCTATATCCCTCATCGCAGACAAAGAACTTACACCCAGATCAGGCCCAGTAGCTTCTTCTTTAGACACCATTCTTAAAAAACACAGAATCACACCATATGCCTATCACAGTAGATCATTTATAGGCAACCATTGCCATAAGTATCTGCACCCAAATGTCTACCGAGAACTGACACAATCTATTGCTACAACTAGAGAATACACCAACAATCCTTTCCTAATTGATCATGCACATATATTAGAGCTTAAATTCAACCACGTCAATGAAGCATTTAGTCAAGTCCACACTGCAATATCACACATCAAAGCTATCAAACAAGACTAGGTCAATCACATACAAAGGTCAATCGACCATTACATGACAACATACAGACAGCACTTTCCCAAAAAGACCATTCCCAAACAATATACTCGAACATCATTGCATCCCATTCATACAACAACACATGTTCGGGCTTGGACTGCTGGGTGAGCAGGGCACGGAATCAAGCCACCAGGCCATCGCATGGTTGGAAAAGCGGGCCTGTGGAGTGTCAATGTCAATGACATCGAAAGGGTCACAAGTTCAAGATAGCCAGTGGCTGGCGGTGAGCTAAAAGAGCGGTAATGTGGCGCTGTGTTAAGTAGCTCGGCACCTTGGGCCATACTCTGAAGGCTGCAAACTTTGCACGAAGCTTACTGTTTTGATTAGTCAGAACATGGACATATTGGGTAGACCATTTAGGTAAAAAGCTCATTTTTATAATTCATTTTTACTGAGCATATGTATGTGATGCTCCAGAAAAGATTAGATATCTTCCTCCCTGCAAGGTGCCTTATATGAATAAATCTGAATCACTGAACATGATCTAGATCTATGTAAATCTAGATCTAGATATTCAGTTTCTGGGGAGCCTCTATAATATTATGTTTCGATATAGGTTTATCTAGCTAAAAGGAAACCATTGTAACGATATCATGTTTTTACAAAACTAGGTGAAACCAGGAGCCTATCACAATATGAGAAAACATATAACTTTTATAGAAGGAAGTTTATAATTTCCTTTAATTTCAGTTGGCAGTATCTTCAGCATCAAAAGACTTTAATAATAATAAAAAAAAATTAAAAATAATAATAATAATAATAATAATAAATACTTATAATAATAATAATAACAATAATAATAATAATAATAATAATAATAATAATAATAATAATAATAATAAAAAAAAATAAAAAAAATAAAAAATAATAATAATAAAGATGAAAATAATAATAATAATAGTAGTAGTAGCGAAGTAAATAATTAATTTGTCTTCTTGTTTTAAATAACGTCATTACATTTATTCATAATATATATATATACATATCAGTATTTCATGTCGGTGAAAAACCCATTAGGGTTTACCATTTTCTTGATTTGTATTTTGTATTTTATTGAAAACCAACAATAAAGAAATTTTGAATTGAATTGAAAATAAAATAATAGGAATAACAGCACTGAAATACCCAACTTCCCCTGCAGTCTATGAAACAAGATAAGGAGCAGCACGCGTTCATCCAACCCAAATTTGTTGAACTCAAGGATTCCTCGAATAAACAAAAATGTCTCAAATGATTTCATCTATTTTCTTTACATTTTTACACGCAGTAGCCCAACCTGTTCACGGATTTGACAAACTAGTTCCCTGTTGCTAAAGTTGCACGAGCAATTTTCCCCATCTTACTGATTAGTTTGAAAAGCCCAATACGTCTAGCAGATGATTAGAAATAGCTTAGGCCGTGATGATGCAGGCCTACCGTATAGCCTAGACCTCCATCAGTTGTCTGAAAATTCCATTTGTACAAGCAGGTGATAAAAAATAGCCCCTGCCGTGTCAATGTACTAGACCGTGTACACCTGCACCACCTAAAAAGCCCACTAATGCTAGCTGGTAACTAAAAATAGCCCACACGATGATGACGTTTGTCTGCAATAATTGCAATAGTGTACCTTAGGTTACATGGTGTGAGTAACACAGAAGGACTTGGCTAGCTGTAGTCAATTGATAGATCTGATAGATATATTGCTCGTTGCCACAATACATTCATCTGTCTCAGTCCCATCCGATCATACCAAAATAGAAAAAAACAGTGAACACAAAACAAACAAAACAAATTGAACAAAACAGAACTCATGGCGGCGGAAACATCGGAAAAAGGCTACAACTGGCATAGGTTTTACCCGAGTTCAGACAGCAAGGGATATTATTACACCCTATAGGGCTCTTCCTGTGTGATATAATGTATCACATATTGCTTGAATCACGGGTTCCTCAAACCATTTCTGCTGCTAAACGAGTTTGATGAATGCGTGCTGCACAGTAATAACTAAATGTCCAATGTCAGCTATCACTCATCCAATGACTACCATACCTGGGTAGAGATTGAATTCCAATCTTGCTAAGGTCATCACAGATTTTAAATAATAAGGTTTGTATGTGCCAAGAAGCCTGTAAAGATAAAAATAAATTCAAGCGTTCTTTGTTGTTCTTTTCTGATTCATTTCAAAACAAAATACCTGTTAAAAGCAACATTATTTTCTATTCAAATAGAAGTTAGGCTAGGGAGTGGAGAATACACATAACAATTGAAAACATATTCTCATTTGTAATGCATCAAAGAAAAATACCTACCATCCACATTGAATCGCTAATTGTGACATTTGTAACTTATCTTACTTATTCTAAAAACAAAATAAATAAGAGTAAAATGTGAGATCATGAATAAGTTTTAAATACTCATTTTTGATGAATGTGGGAAAGCTTTACGAATCATGCTTTTATACTTTGCTCATACCTATTTAAAAAACAAAACAAAACAATTTTAGTTCCCTGAAACGTTAAATCTTTTTAAAAGAAAATCAATAAAAAAAAGCATTTTTAAGGACTGGAATTTCACATGAATGGGAAAAATAGCAGATGATTTGAACTCTATTAAGTCATAAAAAAACCCCAGCAGCCTATGATTTTCACGTCATTGACAACTACTCTCCAAAGATATTATCACTGTTCTCAACTCTTAACTGATTTGCATCAAAATTTTAAAACTTTTAGATTGTAAAACAATCTATTTACAGAATATGACAGTTGTCATAAAAATTGTCATTACTCTCCAATAAAAATGCTTTGTAATTTATTTCTTAGAAATCTGCACACATCTTGACTTTGGATATTTCAAGTATGTGTAAAAAATAATTAAGTTAAGTAAATAGAAAAATGCAGACTACAATGTAGGAACCTATTAATCTCATAATCTTCTCATTCACAATTGAAAACATTTGAATAATTCATAAACAATGGCTTTTATTTCAATACAATTGGCAAAATGAAGACATTATCTTTGGAACACCCTGAACACAGAAAACATACAAGGAATTAACCTACATCGACAAAACCTTTCTACCTAATGAGATCTTCTGATGTGAGCAATGGAGAAAAGAACAAATAAAAAATTATATATTATCATCATTATCATCATCATTATCATCATCATCATCATCATAGGTGCCCTGCCCCATGGAATTGGAGATCATATTCTTCAAAATATCTCAATATCTGGTTGCTGAAAATGCATCCATACATTTCCATGTAATCAGGCCATCCAGCAATTTTCTCTCTCTGTCTTACTTTGAATCTCCCTTCTCGCAGTCCTCCCATCACAACAGGGCATACTAATCCTTCTCTACTCATTGAATGAACATTTCCTGCAGTTTTTAATCATGTTGCCTCTGCTTCTTTTAACACCTTTTCTTTCCTCCTTCTTCTGTCTATGGTATTTTGAGCATTTTCTTTAAAAAAAAAAAAAAAACCATTCAAATGCTTGAAGTTTTTTTCTTTGTATCTGCCTATCTACTATTGTAACTATTCAAATCTAACACCCACAAATGAGAATGGGCTCCTTATAGCAAAGTAGGACTGGCTGTCTAACTGCAGTTGATATTTTGCTATTGTTTCAAAAATTTTCAGAAAAAAAAACACAATATAATATGGTAAAAAAATCCTCACCTGCATAGGAACAAATATCTTTGAAGATAATTTTTTGCCTTCTTCACTTTCTTCTGTTATTTCAACTTCTTCCCATCTCTGGAAAAGAAACAAATAATGGAGGGCAGATTTATGTGTTTGGAAAAGTTGGGGAGATATTTTGGTTCACTTTTACTTTACTAGATCTAAGTATTTTTGTTCTGTTTACTTTTCTATAAGAATAGGACAAAGATTTATTAGCTTCAAATTTTTCATAGAGCTCCCAAAAAGGGAGAGTGGGTATGCTGGTATGGTGTGGAATGCTATAACAAAATGTTTTTCAAAATTTAATCAAAATTTAATCAAAGCAATGCAAAGGTCAAAGTTGAAAGAACACTTAATGGGTTGCAACAAGCTAAAAATCCTTCTGTGAAAACATCTAAAAATATCACAATTCATTAAATCTTGAACAAAGTCATACAAATATGAATCAAGTGTATAAAAAAAACATCTTAAAACAGTAAGAAAGGCTTACAGTGGTCTGAGATAATATCATATGATGAAGAGGACTGCATATGATATGCAATACACTGTCCACATGTTGCTTTGAAGTGTAGTTCACCCAGATTCTGGCATGGATCATAGCCATTTAAATAATTTTAATAAACATGAATGTGAATGTCTTCAAGTGGATGTACTGATTGGAAAATATAGCATGAAATCCATCAAACACTTCTTGCCAGCATCGTCATGGCCATCTACTATAAATGAATGTTTTGATACTTTTTCAATAAATACATTCTTCAATATATTTTGTCAAATTTTGCATAGACACAATGCCATCAAAATCTTGAGCATCATGGCCAAAAGTCTTTATTTTTGAGTCAATAATTTTCTTACTATCAACACAACTCTTTTTATCATTGCATGTTGCTGCTGCTAAACCCTGAACTGGCTCCATTCTGGCAGCTCCAAGTTTAACATACTATATCAAATTCGTCACATATAATAATTATGTATTTTGGTTCATGAACTCTAATAATTTTCTCAATGATATTATTGTTTTAAAATCTCAGATTTCAAGAATTACAAAATGAGTTGTCTGTTTTGTCATGCATGAGGAGCGCTATTCTAGTGACATACTTGTATGCAGACATCTGACATTGTTCTAGCTTTGAATGCACAGACTGCCACTCAGGGAGATCAGAAGGTTTTTGGGACCGAAGCTTCTTTGTAAGTCTGAAGAAAGTGGACAAATCAATCAAATCAAACAATAAATTTGAGAAAGTAAAATAATATTCATAGCATGGACTCAAGTGGAAAAAACAAGCCCCTAAGCAAGGATTTATATTTAATTTAAACAATCGACAAATTTGTGAAGACATACAAATGAATGTAACGAAATCCGTACTGCTTGACCTCAGTGGAATTGAAGAACCAAAATGTATTTTTTAAAATGTGTTTTCTTTTCTTTGCTTGTTTTTGTTGACTTCTTTTTGTTGTTGTTATTGTTTTGTTTTGCTTTTTCTTAAGAAGATTTTTGAAAAAACAGGAATTTTGAATGACCAAAATTTGATTGAGCAGATTCCACTCTAACAAAATTATTTGTATAGGACTGCATGTATGTTTACTTACAAAGGAAAAATAGTTAACCTGTAGCACATTATATAGGAGTTAAGCCATTGCTTTGCTCGGCCATCATACACTTTGAATGGCTATTTTGAATTTGAACTTAAAATGTTGAATTTAGTTTTATTCACTCCATATTGAAAACATCATGGCTGTCTTGTAATAACTGTCTTGTAATACTTGACAGTGGTTTGAGATATTAAAAGTACTGCAGATATTATTTTTTTAACATGTAGTTAATCAAAAATAAGACTCTCTTTTGATTATTCTCATGTCAATGACAAAGCTTTAAAGCCAAAGATTTAAGATTTGTCTTTTATTTTATTCCAATATAACAAAAAATTGCATTGTCTTTATGTGGAAAAAGCCTATCTCTAGGGGACGATTCATAGTCCTAAAGACTATTTTAGGTAAAGTCAAGAAAGCTAGCACGCAAAGCCTCAAATTACAAAAACTACCTAAAAGCGCCATGAGGAATATGGATCAAGGTGCTTTAATTCATTTTTTATATAAGATAAAGAGAATCACTTTATTGCACCAATTTACTCCAAAATTTATGTCAATTAAGACAAATTTGTTTAGGGGCCAACACTAATTTTCAATTTTTTTCATATTGTGACAATTGAGAAAACCGAGGAAAAAAAAAAGAAAACCAATTTGATCAAGCCGCACCATAGATCTAGATCAACAAGAGTCTAGTGCTAAGTCTCCTACTATGGTCTCATTCATTTGTTGATTCAAAGCCCTAAATCAATATTAACTCCATCATCATCATCATCATCCTAAATCAGAGTCACAAAGTCAAGTCTGTCATCATCACCTCAACTACCACACCACTATACCATCATCAAATACCTAGATCTATTTCCACGACCAATTCATTACTCCATCATCATTAGACTTTAGTTATTGGCATTATCAATTGTTATTAAGGCCACTGCTTATAGTAAGAACTAAAAGAATACATCTAGATACTCTGAAAAAAAAAAAGTAGTAATAAATCTACAACAACTCACCATCAATAACTTGTTTTTTCTCACACTATTTCTCACACTATTCTGTATTCTGTGACTCGCAGTATTCTAACATATGGTTTTATAGTGACTCGCTCTATCCTTTAACTATTCTGTATTCTGTGATTCGCACTATTCTCCCATGCGGTTCTATAGTGATTTGCTCTATTCTACCGTACGTTTCTCTAGTCACTGCCTAGAGAGAAATGAGAAGAAAAAAATTACGGTAATGACTATCATAAACCATAAAGATACCAAATAGTATTGCCAATGAAGACTGATGTTTTATTGACATAAGCCTTGCTCTAGAAGAATGGGATATAAGA
Organism: Plocamopherus ceylonicus; assembly: GCA_039654545.1. Lineage (NCBI taxonomy): Eukaryota > Metazoa > Mollusca > Gastropoda > Nudibranchia > Polyceridae > Plocamopherus > Plocamopherus ceylonicus. The sequence continues at coordinate 3,267 of JBCJKF010110579.1, read as the reverse complement.
AGGAAAGAAGCAATAAATATAGGTGGGAAGTACTCACTTCAATGAAACTTGCTTATTTACATCAGCAGGTGCCAAAATGCATCGCTGTAGATGAGGTGTCATTTGACGCATAGCTGCACAAGTGCGTGCAGTGAGTAAAACTCTGGAAAAAAAAAAAGAAAAAAAAACACACAAAAAAGTGAGAAGAAATCAACAAAAACTGTGCCTTACTCAACACCAAAATAATATTTACTTACTAATTTTCTTTGTCCTTCATTACATTATTGTCCTTAAAATACTTTTCTTTTAAAAACCTGGATAGATCATAAATCAACTTTCTTTAAATTTTGCACTTTTATCCCCTTTGTAGGAGAAGGCACATGTGAAATTTCATTGAGATCAATGCAGAATTACGGAAGTTATAGACAATTAAGAGAGTACCACACCCCTTTCATTCATGCCAAGGGTAAACATTGGATGTAAAGAATTAGAAATGGGCGTTGGCGGATTGAGAAGTAAATCTTACTTGTTCTCTGTAATGGCATTTGTCACAGGGTCAGGAATGTCTGCTAAGGACTTCTCCCATAAATGAAGCTGTTCAGTTAAATAGTCTAAAATTCTGAAGTAAAGAAAAATTAAACAACATCAAGAAGTAAACATAATTTGCTTTATTTACACATTCAGCAATTACCATAGACCGCCAACTATTACTAAACATATTGCAAGAAATTGTAGATGAGGACGAAAATAGAATCATTAGTTCTCTGCTCAGCAAAACAAAACTAAACACACAAGTAGAAGAAGCAAATACAGAAAGACCATTCTACAGCATATCAGTACGCCCCAAGGAAACTTGCATCAGCCCAGTACTGTTCATTTACTTTCAACATGCATTGAAAGAAGAAAGAACTGTCATGCCACAACATCTGAGAGTTAAATCCCAAGTGAAATAATCTACGATGATGACATAGACTATATCGGACTTAATCACACAGAAAGTCATTGTCACTGTACAAAACTCTTCAAAAGCACTACCTCAAGCTCAGAGTAAAATATATCGATAAAACTGAAGTATTGACACTATCAAGGTACACCAACAATTGAAAGAACTGTAAAAAGGTGGGATCCCTCATGGATCTAAAAACAACAGTTATGCAAGTGTGTGTTCCAACAAGTCTATTGAAGGAAGAAACATTTAATAATATATCAGCCTTAATAGAGAAATAAAAACCAAAACCAATCGAGATAAGACAGAGATCTAACTTCATGCGGGTCTGAAACAGTATCAGCAACATAGGTAGTGGCAGGTTTTTGTTTGGACCCCCAACTTTCAAACAGAATTCTGAAAGGCTCAATGGACATTACTTTTGTCATATCTGCAGGTCTTTTAGTCTGAGTTTTCACAAGTACTTTCATGAGTCTTTTCTTTCCATGGTGATAAAGAGTTTATTCTATTACTCTTCAGAATGTCATAGTAATTTGCGATCCTTTTCTCTCATAAAAACTCCGAAATAGCTCTGGAAAATGACACCTTGGCTTTCTGAGCGGATCTGTAGTTATTGTTGTTATTGGCAAACATAGCCTTTGATCTTGGACCATCTTAGAAGGTCCAAGATCCTCGCTGTGAGGGTGATGAATATTAGTTCTTTTATTCATCCTACGAGTGTTAAAATCAGTTACATAAGTTCAAAAGCAGAAAGAGAGAATTATTCATGGCGATGAACTAAACAATTATCTGTCAAGCAATAGGACATTTTTTGAAAACATGTACAATTTATATTAACATATCCCTTATTCCTTTTAGTCTTACACCTTCTTCTGAATGAGAAAATTAAAATTAACCCATGCTTCAAACCTCTTACAGAAATTCCATAGAACCAAAATTAAGTTTGGAACATGTAAAAAAGGTGTCTTCATAAAGTGTAGTGTTGTGAATTTAAGTTTCAAAAAAAAAAAAAAAAAAAAGAAGTATTCAAAATACTTACTCATGTACACACTTCATACATGATGTTTGCATATACTTCAATATTTCAGTTGTGTCACCAAAACGTTGGAATGCACTGTCTTTTTCTTCTTCAGGATTATCTAACTTCTCAACATATGTCTCGGTGTCCTCTAAGAGACCCTTGAGTTTTTCATCTATGCTGCGGCAGAGACTTGAAATAGAAACAAGATTTATTTGAATTTTCTTTCACACAGTAGCTTTATATCTCTGGCTGTTGATATCAAATGTGCATAATTTGACTACATCTATATAAAGAAAATAAAGAGAACACTTGCAATGATATTAAAACATTACCAATACCATATTGACCAATCCCTACCCTTTTACTCTACCCAACACCACTTGAGGAAAAAACTCACAAAAAGAAAAGGACAAGGTATTCCTTCGTCATGTAGTCTTTATCCACTTATTTCTTATCGCTGAGATATCTTTGTACATTAAGAAAGCATTCATTTCTGTATCTAGAGAATGCTGCAGTGGAAACTGACATATTCATAGGATGTTCAAATGAAGAACAGCAAGTCCCTCAAAAAGTCCTTGGTTTATAACCTCTCAATTCAACATAGAATGTGTTGTCAGATTTAGAATCAATACATATAAATAATACCTTTGAACAGCAGGGGTGAAAGATCGAGCCTTTAGAATGAGACCTCCGCCATCCATTAAAGATTTGGACAAGGCTCCCTGCCATATGTCAGACATTATCATGTCACTTGCCGTCTCAGTCCATACAAAGGATGCCAAATTACGTTCACATTGCATAGAACTATGAAGATAAAAGAATATACATGCAGCATGAAACCTACAATGTGTGGCAGTCTGGCAAAAGCACCCTTTTGAAGGGAATTGTGGTTTTTGGGATTATTGTTTAGGCTGAATCTGCAGGATCTGCTGAATATATAGGTTTTTACAGATTTTAAATATCTCTATAACCTTTAATTCTATGAATTTTTAAAGACGGGCAGGTCTGAAAAGATGAAATGGAGAAAAATTGGTTTAAAGTTTCAGTAGTAAATTTCAAGAGAAAACGCAATTAAAAATCAACTTGCCCAGCCTCAAAAGCCACTGTAGACTGCAATGTGAAAAAGTGAACTGGGTACTCATATGTTTTCCACTTGTCTGCCCGAAACCTAGATCAAGATCTAGATCAAGGCTTACTTTAGACTTTAGTCTACTTTAGATCTAGTGGGCCAAAGGCTATGTAGCAAACTGAGAATGTAAACAAAGGCAACGGCCTCCGCTGTTCGTTAGAAATAAAAAGAAATAATGATAGGATAATAGGT
>JBCJKF010110469.1:0-10297 GCA_039654545.1 Plocamopherus ceylonicus | reverse complement strand
AAAAAAATTGCTCAGCTTTACTAAAATTCATCCCAAAAATTACCAGTCCTAAACAAATGTTTTCGGGATCTGTCTTATGCCGGATATCCCTATCCCGAAAGGGAACGGCGCGATTTAAAAGACAGCCCGCGAGTTTCTCACGCGTACTCGCGTGCGTGCGCTTACACGTGTGCACGTACATCGACTGGCCGCGCATTCACGATCTGCGCGCTCACGAGATACCGAGAGAAAGAGAGAAAGAGGGAGAGAGAATGAGAGACGTGCGTCGCATGTGCCGTTCACCGCGAGGACCGGACCTCGGCGTGCTCTTCGTCTTCGCCGCGTCGCGCCGATCGTTGTCGATAGTGGGGATGACGGCAGAAACTGCAACGGGGATCCCTGCTGCAGCTGCAATGACGCGACTCGTGCTTGCGTAACCGAGACTCGCGATGCTCGAAGGGGATCGAAGGAGGGGAGGTTTTCTATTTTCTCACCCACAGGGAAGGTGTATAAAAAAAATTGCCTCGATAGTGACAATGCATTCAGGGTATTAAAAGAGATGTATTGAATTTTTTTTCCAATTTCGGATATTCTCCGTTATTCGCGAATTGTATGAATGGCATAAATATAAATGGAGTAATGAATAGGTTGCAATCAGTTGATATAAATTTATCTTGAAGAGATAAACGCATTCATTTTGAGAGACGAATATCGTATGTATTCAATATTGATGCTTGTTTGGATTAAATATATCCGATAAAAATATAAAGCTGGAATAAGTTTATTTCTCAGTTTGTAAAATCTTAAAAATGGTTAAGATATATCTCTTACATTATGAAAATGGTCCATCATTTTATTCTACATACAACTAGATAGGACTAAAAATAATGTTCACTTTGTAGCTCTTGTATGATTCACTGAACACATCCGGGATGATGACTATAGATCACATTTGATTAATTTACCTTTGCTAGATCGAGAGTGGACACGCAAATACACTGGCCTGGTGGTGTGGTCAATTAAATAATAACTCTAAAGAATTAATTCAACTTCTAACACTAATACTACAAAATATCTGCAATATCATTAATAATATATTATATTTTTATTTGGTAAACAATTATAAATTAATAAATTAAAAATTTGGAAAATCATTTGAAATTATTATAATTACGAAAATATATAGCTAGAAAAGTCTGGTAGATTTACTGCACCAATTTATTTTATCATAAGTGCATCAGCCTCAACGCTGTTAATATATTAAGAGACTATAAGTGAGACAATAATTGTTATCCACATCATATTCATAACCCTGCAAACGTAATAATTATTATCCGCATACGTCACGTTTAATTCTAGGTCATGAAACTATAGCGTATCGCGAGTGCATCCGCAAAGTTTGCTGCAGCGCGACAAAGGCCGCACGTTTAAGTTTGCCTATCCAATAAGAACATTTGTCGCAGTTGTACCGATGCAAATGATAACAGCGAATAACAGTAAAAGCGTTTCCTCATTTACTGCTAAACACATTGCCAGTATTTTAGTATCTCTTAAGCTTACGAAATCTCTAAAGTTATATCGCGAATTTGGAACCAAGAATATTTGTGGTCAGAAAAATACTTTGATTCAACTCAATTTAATTTTGCGTTTATATCAATGCGATTTCCGTTCGACGCGATGTTATCACTGCTAATATTACTTAAACAATTTTATCTTGATATATTTAAAATCATACACGCGAAAATAATGTGTTCAATATACATTGGAATTTTATAAAAAACATATTTACAATCTTATCTTTTTAAATTTACGAATATTATTAATATTATTAAATATCTAATTGTAGCGGTTTTGAAAGTAATTTTCTTCAAAATGCGGAAATATAGTTAATGCGTTTTGAAATATTATCGAGATTTACGAAGGCACGATGTTGACGTTTTTCACTGTGAGGCAATATACGTCGGTCGCACTTATATAACGAAGCGAACGTGCGATTCGTCGCACGTTAAAGTGACAACGGTGACATCGGCGTAGATAACAGTCGAGGAAGTATTGCCCGTTGCAGGGAAGGCCGCAGGTGACGCCGCGCGATCGCAATCTTAAACGGACCCGAGTTAATTAGAGCCGGTGCGCGCATTTTGCCGTAATTTGGGAATTAATTAATTCGCTTATCGGCGCGGCTAATCTCGCGCGCCGGCTTTATACGTACGATATATCACATGTTTGTGGCCAAACAATGAGTCTATTACGGCAAATGGGCCTTCTGGTCGCAGACTATTCTGCCTGTTGGAGCCCGTTTCATTCGCACAACGGCAATGATGGAAAATCGCTAAATATCTTTTATCAGATAAAAATAGGATCTTATATAACATCGATATGATTAGCGATTCGTTATCGCGTCTTATCTGCTTCGATCGATTTCTTCGAGCGAAAACGCCAATACCTGACCGACTCGAGATTTGAGACATAAAAATCGAATTAAATAATTAGCAGGCGGATTTTACACGTTGTCATCTGTCATTAGTCATAATATAGTCCAAACCAAAGTACACATGACATGAGTAATTGCAAGTTTCAAAACTCTGATTTCACGTTGGAAAAGTATATATAATCGATAAAGAGATAGAAAGCGTCACGTGGATATGTACTAATGGAATATGTCAGCTCGAGTATGAAAGATTAAACGGTTCGTGCGAAATGCCTGTCTTCAACCTACCTATTTCGTATGCAGCACTCTTTTAAATATCAAATACGGTACGCAAAAATGCTGAAGGAGAAGGTAACTCGGAGCGCGAGGAGTGCTTAAAACAACCGAGACTTCCGTCAAGATCTCAACGATCTGTTGACGGAGAGCGAGTTGAAGAGCATTGCAGAGAACGTTGAAGAGCTCTGGAAAACGGCGGAGAGAACATTGGAGAATGTGGGCACGACGCCCACATGTCATCGCGCGCACGTGCTCGCACACACACATATATATATGAAAAAGTTCGCAGGATATCACTACGCGGAAAAGGATCACCGCGCGTCCTACGCAGCCGCGTCGATCGTTAGATGAGATTTGCATGATTTTGCTTCTCGCGTGTTTCTTTGTGTGCGAAAGAGGGAGACGGTCCACGATCAAGAGGCAATCTTGTCGGTTCTGGTCATACAAAAACAGAGTATACAATGGCACCACGGACCAGGAAGACGGGACTGAATTATGAGACGTCGTATAATTGCACTCCGATCGGCCCCACCGAGGAATGCAATTTGTCTCCCGGCCCAGCCAGCGGCGTGTATTTGCAAGAGTAATTAAGATGCACGCCGCGAGACGCGAGGTTGCATTGGTCTCACTGATGCTGCAACTGCTGATTGCACTTGAGTCGCGTCGCCTCGAAACGCTTTAGGCCCGTGCCGTTTAAGTAGGCGTTTTAATTAATCGAGAATTTTGTTTAAACGCACTGACGTTGTCTAATTGGCCTTTGTTGAGCAAAAAGCAGTCAAACAACGATACAAAGCAGAGAAAATTAATTATACAGAGATTCAATTGATCAAAAAACAAAATTTACAGAAGAGAAATAATTGAAATTTTTTTTATATTTCTTTAAATTGTATTTAGTTTGATATATCTTATAGCACATGTAGAAATTCAATACCTTTATTATATTTTTTAAAGTGTATCGTCTAGATGATATTAGCATACAGCTTGGACTCGACTCGCGATTATTGTTTCTGCGAGTTTCGCGTGGATCGTGATATCTTTCCCGGCGGTATCGTCCCAGTTGTTAAGTCGCTATCACGCGTCATAAAGTCGAGCAGCAGCATTTTCATAAACGTTATCGCCGCCACGTGGAGAGCCAAAGGTGCGTGCGAAGCCGAGTGTTATTACGACTCAAGTTTTAATGGCCCCGCCGAGTTGCTCGCATATCAGCAGCGTGATACAATGACGGTGTCACGCAATCGTTCGGCAAATAATCCGCGTCATGTCGATTTACGCTACATACATATATAGAATTATATAGGGGTGTATTTATATTTTCTATTGAAATCTCCAATAAAACGGATAATTTTTAATTAAAATTGCTACAAGTATTTCCAATATTTTCATCTGACAGGTAAAATTATAAAATTATAAATTCAATATCAGTGCTGCATGTTAGATTCCATAAATTTTATTCTTTTGCCGAGTTATTCGATAATTTCCAGTTCTTAATTTTAATTGCAATTTTTCAAGACCTTTTGATATCTATAAATTTTTTAAAAATATTTTGCCGAACACTATTCATATTATTATTCCACCGTGATGTAATTCCAAGTTCCATTATAAATATTAAATCAATTTTTAAAATTGATATTATATTCATGACACTCATTGATCGTCGACAAAGTCTTTTCAGCTTGATGTCTCGAAGGTCGACAGAAAGGTAAACCGGGGGTTATAAGCTCGTGGAGTCGAGTACAATGAACACTTGAGGCAGCACTCTCCCACTGATCGGTGCAGCCGGCCAAGCAGCCACCCACTTTAGCTAACCACCCACGTGGGTACATAAGCAATGCGCACACAGTTCCGTCGTGTTTGCATTCCTTCCCGAATGCGATGTCGGCCGGCCGGCCACTCAGTGTACTAAAGTGCGCATACGAGAAAGAGAATAGAAAAAACCTGAATGTCGCGAAGTCGCCGTAGAAATTATTGCTTCCAGTTAATGCCGTTGCTACCAGAATATTTTACAGCGAGTGAATGGCTTTCTCGTGAGTTACACAAATATGCGTGAACAAATGACAACCAGCTGGTTTCCCCTAGCATAAATACTTTAGATAGCCGTTGATGACAATGTTCGCGTGAAATATTAACGAACGCGATATATTTTATTATTCCTGGAAGAAGGAACGGCGGCGCTGGGAATGAATGTGTTAGAAATTTTGCAAACTCGATGGTCCCGAGACACGCGTGCGAAGAACAACTCTAACAAAATTCTATTTCCAGAAGTGCATACAAAGTATATCAAAAGTTCTGAGTGAAAAGAGCAACAAGAAATTTTTCACGAAATTTTCTTTCAAAATTTCCCGATATCATGCTCTTCTTCAAACTTCTTCGTAATCGAAGAAACACAAGTTTTATTAAATAAAAAGTGGATATTTATTTTCTCTAACTTAACAGTAAGATTTTATTTTTTTCATGAAGCTATACGTGAAAGAAATGCTTCAAGAAAACCCACAAAATTCTTTCCAAGGAAATAGATGGTCGTATAAAATTTTGAAAAATTTTCCTATTTTACAATATATTCTAAAATGATTGTAGCGACTTATGCATGATAAATTGAAATTTGATTTGGATTAGTTTTACAAGTCTTCTACAAAGGATGTTGTTGCAAAATAACGATTCCACAACATCCGGTCGACTCGGAGCCGAGTATGTGATAAGCTACATTTTTTTTTAATTGCCCATGTCAAAGTTGACAGATGCTAATTAGAACAAGCGTCGACGAAGAATGAATAAACGTCCAACGACGTAGGCGGTCCCTTATCTTCATAGTACTACGAAGCCTTCCTTTTCGTATTTACTCTCGATAAGACATCTGTCGATAAAGAAAGTTTACGCTGATTTAATCGCTGACCCACATATATAAGTGCGCACACGCACGCATGTTTGAGCGGAAAATACAGATGAATATCATCAACAGAATTGTTTCAATTTTCGAAAAGTTTCAAGTCTGAGGAGACATTTAAATTGACAATATTTAAATGATTTATCGTATAATCGATTGTCGGATGACCTACTTCGTCGAGATAATAAGGCATTACGACCTTTCTCAGCTACGCCCTGCATACTTGTGTAATCTATTTTCGAGCAAGTGATCAAGTGACATGAAATTAACCTAATTACAAGATAATGGAGTAGCAAAATTTTAGTTATGATTTTGATTCAAGGTTTATGGAATGCTTATAATAATTACGAAAAAATTTACAATATAATATTCATAATGTATACCAATTTAATAATTCAATGCTAATAAGATAAAAATATCACACGACTCGAGAATGCAGAATATTTAGCTTGTATATTAATATTATTCAATTACTGTGTAAATTAAAAAAATATGTGATGCTTCAACGCTCTCCTCTTTTCACCAACGTACTAAAACACTCATCAATGCAAGAGCATTTTGTTCCAGCGTGTTGAAGTGTTGTCTTGATTATATATGCGAAGTATCGAGGACTAGAAAAAAATTTTTGATTATACTTGATGGGCCAACAAATTGTTCAAGTACCAGTCTCTCGACAAAGATGGTTTATCGAAAAACTGATTTGTCGAATAGCTATTCGACAATATTAGCACATTATATTACTCATATATCGAAAAATGTATTTAGAGATTTAATGAGATAAATTTTTATTTTTTACATACGTATTATTCATGATGATATAATATTAAAACTTTTATCTTGTTTTTTTTTTTTTCATTTAGACTAAAATTTGGATAGAAATTTTTAGTGTGAAAGACGCTTAAGATCGATCCGATGTAGGATGAGATTGGTAGGTGGACAAGGGGTGGCGAGGAAGGACGAGTGGATAAGGCCAGGTGAGGTTATTCGCCGATGTTGTGGTAGCCACGGCTCTCCAAGGTCGTCGAGATCACGACGAGGACATAGTCGCTGGACCAATCAAAACCGCGCGCTAACGATTATGTGATTTTTGGAAAATACCTCGCATATTTTCTATCTTTACGTTACTCTTATTCATATATTTTTGGGAATTTACATTGTAATATATGCAAACAAAACATATGTCATTTATTCAATTCAATTAATAAAGTGCATTAAAAATAATTGTAAAAAATCCTTCGTGATGTCAAAGACTTAATGTTTTTAAGTATGTTTTCTTAAATTTTTTAATATGTTAATACTATTAATAATACACATGGAAAAAAAGAAAAAATAATGCGTGCAAAATCTGACGCTAGAAATTTTTCTGATGTAAAAAACATAAAAAGCATATCGCTTGCAGAATTGTTAAAGAACGATAAAATTAGAAAACGACAAAACACAAAATTCGAATCGGAAATTGAGATTTGTTTCCTTAAAGTATGGATCGGAATATTACATGGAGAATTCTTCGCGAAACCGCATCAGATATCAAGCGATAATGGGTCGTGAGCAGAGGGTATCGCGTGTTATTTAAAAATCACTTAAACATGCCACGCGGGTACGAGCCTGAAATATTTGCATACACACCGAATGCGCCTTTACTCGCCGTTTCTCATCCACGATTATGGGAGCTAAGGTTACAACGGGTTTACACGGACACAACGGATGATTTAATGATCTAATATTATCGAGACGATGTATCGGAAAAATAAAATTAGCATAACTAGCCGAGAAAGGTGAAAACGAAAGTGGCAGCATCGCCTCGCGTCGCTGGAAAGTCGCGCTTCGCGAGGCAAACGAGCTTTTAATTTGCAAGATCTTGCGCTGAGTATCATGACTCTTCTTAATTGGCGGGACGAACGAGCCGAGATTCTCGTACTTCAGCACAAAGTTTCTCACCTTTAATCGTCGAATCATTATGCCTGAGCGCGTGACGATTAATTATTTTTCTGAAAATGCGCCGTCCTTTTACACCTGCCCCCGCTCCCGCGATATTATTTATGCGTTTCTGCGCGCGAAAAGAGATATCCTGAAGTAAAATATTCAATATTTATCAGATAGCAGTAACATCTGTATATAGTAGAAAATTATAAATTAACATGTTATATATTAAATAAACTTAATAAAATTTTGACTTGAGCTGTAATTAAATGAATACATAATCAAACAAGTCTTGAAAAAAATGCACTCAGTAAACTTTTTTTTTATTTTTTTTTTTTTTTTTGACTGAAAGAAAATTTTAATTATGCCGTAGAACAAACTGAAAAAGTAATGCAACTTTTAAAACATGTTCCATAAAATTTTTATAATTATTTTTTGCATATGTAAAATTGCGTACATCAAGTATTTCCCATCGTACTTGTCTCAAGTGAATTCCGCACGATTAATCGAAATATCCACGATTCGCAATTGGAAATGCATCAGCCTAATATATGCAAATATCTTGATGATTACGTGCGCGTGAGCCGATTCAGCGGCATCGGCGTACGAGCCGGAGCGAGATGCAATGTCAATCATTAAACGTCGTAAAAGTTTATGACATTCGAATCGCTGTCGCTTGATTTACTAGCGTTAAATACTGACTTACGCCCGACAGTCGTAAAATCCTTCGAACGGGGTGGTTGATGACTTCTTCGGACGACTTAAGGTGGATAGAAGCGATCGCGCCTACGCGTTTTTTCTCTCGTATATGTAAGGATCCTATCCCGCCAACACGCAGCTGATTCGTAAGCGCGATAAAGTGTCGCTCGGTTGAAAGACGAAGGGATGTGAAAAGGTGCGGAAAAAGGAAGGGGCCTTAACTTTCTCTTTAGCTCTGGTGTTAAATGCTGCGCGACAACAAACCCGAGAACAAACGGCTATCGCGCGCTAACATTCGAGATGGTTTCTTCGGGATCGTGGAAACTTGGTTACACAAATTTACGACGCTGCTCAAGTGCAGAATCTTAATAGTCTTGTTGGGTAGCGATTTGCTAGAGCAATTCCAAGCAATTAGTTAATATATTAATTACTACTCATTAAAATATCTTTTTACTTGATATTAAGTTAGGATAAATAATTTACATAAAAAAATATATATATATATATATTAAATAAAAAGACTTTGATTTTTGTAAGAATCTTAGTAATTTTTGGATCGTGATTAAAATTTTCTTTTGCAAGTTTCTTGAAAATTTGCTACCGTGAAATCTAATTAGCTCAAGGTTTCAAGCTTTTCTTTAGCGCTTTGTATAAATTGTGCTCAAATTGCAGTAAACAGTTGTTAAAGCGAAGAGTAGAGTAATTACATATAATAGCTTGTGATTATGCAAAATCATTTCAATAGCTTTTGTGGAATATTGTATAATATATACTCGTTAGTAATTATATATGCACGTATTACGGTGCAATTTAGTTTCGCAATTTACAACGTTATTGTTGTTGTGCATTTGCGATAGAACTCGAGGCGCGCATATTGCGCGAATTCAAAGGATCGAATAAAGGGATAACCACAAATTCAAATCGCTGCGACGCCTGTTTTGATTTATTGCCGATCGTAATTCATCGGCGCCGGACAAATGGCAATATTTGCTCAAAAAGAAGACAAATTTTACCGAGTGTTACGGTCGTATTGACCCCCTGCGGCTCGAGAGAGTAATTCAGTAATACTTGGAATAAGTCGTTAATTTAGCAAACGAATGAAAGAGAGCCGTCGCAAACGGCTACGCGATATCGCATTCGTAGAATTTTATCAAGGCATATGTTAACTTTGTGATTCTACAGTCTAACATTAACGAATTAGAGTTGCTGATAAATGGCAAAATAAATTTCTACGAACGACGACAAGTAATTTAGGATTGCGAAATTTAAGGCTACGATGTGTGTTCTATCCTTTCATAATATTTCTTAAATATTTTTAATTGATGTCAATTAAACTGTGAAAAATGTGCCAATTAAAATAGTACTCTACAGGAAAAGCATTCCATAATAAGATATTTAACATATATTTTGCGCGCATAGCTCTAAAATAAAAAGATTGTACAAGAAAGTCGACGTCTGACTAGTAACTGTCTGTCACTACTGTCTACAGTTCTATTCTATTTTTAGCTTGATATCGCAATATTATTATTTTTGATATAGTCATTTTTTTACACTAAACTTATTGAAACTACAGATGCCGACAGCTATTAATGACAAATCATTAAGACGGGGAGTGTAAAACTATCTTGAAACTAAGTTACAGTTCAACATACGTATCTTTAATTCGAGCCTCCCGAAGGGGCACCACTATTTCGCAAAAGCGCTCAATTTTCCTCAGCCGCGTTCATTTTCGTTGGATCTCGTAGATAAATTCTCGCTTGTCGCGAAATATATCATAAACTAAATTTATAACAATGTATGCCTCCTGGGTACATGAAACGTCCAATTTTACTCTCGAAAAGTCCACGCAATCCATTACGGGGCGGCGAAAAGAGTTGAACGACCATACACACCAATCTCTCCGTCGTTGCAAGTGCTTCATCTTCCTCTCCTAAATCCATTCGTTCCGCTCGCGGACGTACAAGAGGACGTGACAAGGTGGCGTGAATCCTCGCCGACACTTGTACAAACGCCACGACTTTAGAAGCGGCGCGAGACGGGCGAGGTCGCGACAAAGTGGTGTCCGCGATGTAACGGTCGCGAGTTGCTTACCGGTTTGTCTTCGCGAGAATGCC
>JBCJKF010110358.1:0-10298 GCA_039654545.1 Plocamopherus ceylonicus | reverse complement strand
CTCTCTCTCTCTCTCTCTCTCTCTCTCTCTCTCTCTCTCTCTCTCTCTCTCTCTCTCTCTCTCTCTCTCTCTCTGATCCTCGCCTCTCTCTTTCACCTCTACCAGTCCTACTCCTCTTCTTACTCCTATTTAAATTCAATCAAACATCTTAATTCATAATACTGCAATGATCTGGCTGATTTAGTGACGACATGCCATTCGTTGTCTGGTATATTATGCTATTGATTCTGTATAGCCTAAGCCGCCCTATCTAGATAGGAAGGCTCAATGTATAGCCCATAATTTTATCTCATAATTTTGCCTGAGTTACCCTCAATTCGTCAAAGTCTGTATTCAGACTAGATCTCCTCTATGTCTAGCCAACAGTAAATTGGATCAATTTACCTGACTATTACCAATCAGACAAGTCTCTAAGATATCTAAGATATCTGAAAACGCAGGTAATGACTTTACTTGGTATTTTATTCAACGTCTACGCTGAAAAGTAACTCTTTGAAGTATTTTGATTTAAGTTTTATAAATTTAGGTTTCATTTCTTTTTTAATCCTTGGCATCTTTTCTATATTTTGAATTGATTGTAATTCTTATTCCTCAATTTGAGTGCATTGCATTTTTAAAAGAGGAGCCTAATATGACAGTTACCTAGATCTACGGATTGACAGTCCACCATTCACTACTATTCAGGCGCATGGACAATCGAACGAACAGCAACAGCGAAGAATTACGCCAGGTAGAATCTAGTGGCACTTTGGAGAAACATCCATGACGCGTTTTCCACACAAACATGTAAAATAATAATTACAATCTTTAAAAAAATGTAACTGCAACAGACAGACTGGCCTGTACGCTGCCTTACAATCTTTGAGGGAAGACCAGGATAATTCACGAGTCAGGTTTACCGCTAAAGCGCCAAAACATAGAGAAGGCTTAGGCTGAGTAAGCTAAATCTTTGTCCATAAGTTGAGCAAATCGCCAGGCCCGGACAAGGGTATCATACAGACAGCCATAGCGGAAGGCAAATTGGAGAGAAAAATCCCCGAACGTCTGCTGCCGGTACGATGTGTGAGCGTGTGAGTGTGAGCGCACCCAGTGACAAGAATAGGCAATTACCAGCCACATTAAGGCGACACCCGATTGAATCGGGCCAGGTCTCGCCGACAGCTTGTGGCTGGCCAAACCAAAACGCCTTTTTAGCGCGAATTACGTCTGGCCTTTTGCCGGCATGGCAAGCCTTGGGTTAACGTTGAGCCGGCCTGGCAGGCCAGAGGACGGAACACGTCCAGATGGATCTAATAATCTACCGCCCTGTCAAAGTTAAGACCGTCTTTCTAAACCCCAAGCGTCACCCCAAAGACTTTAACCCCGTGGATCCAGACCCCTTTCCGCTTTTAGTTGCCCCCTTCCCCCTACCACCGTCACCTACTTTTTCTCTCTTTTACTTTTACTCTCCCCTTTCCCCTTTCAATCCTCAACAATACCGTCGGCCCCTTCACCATCCATACTATTTCCGGACTGTCCACTTCCTTCCGCTTCAGAAAAGTAAAAGAAAAAAATACGCATAAAACGCGGGGCTCGTTTTCCTTCTCTTCACTTTTACGATTCCGAAATCCCTTCGGCGTTCTACCCAAAGCCCTCAGTTTTCTTATGGTGCATAATTTATCTCCCCCACCCCCACCCCCACCCCCAATAGTTGATTGTCAGGCCTAGAAGTAACTACTCTATATTCTTCCATTCGAGCTCAGCCAATCCCATTTGGGGAAAAGATCAGAATCTGATACAGTCAAATTATGAATCTCCGCATCCACCACCCCCACCCCCATCCCTTCCCTCACTTTCCGACTCCAAAATGCCTATTATAAGATAGATGGCAAACATAATCACTCATTTCGTCCTTTGCTTTAAGCTATGTTTATCCTGGCTGGAATATAGGCATGGCGGGCCATTGTAGAGGAGCGGGGGGGGGGGGGGGAGCGATGATACCCAATCAACATCATACACTTTCTAATGAAATAAAAACCCATACAAACCCAAACAACTAACGGCTGGCCGAGCTATTTGCCTTCGGACATTAGCGATTTTTGACTGGTCAGGTTCTGTGCCGTGTTTTCATAAAAAGATTCTCAGCATAATAAACTGTAAATTGTAAAGATAGTGGAGATTTGAAAGAGAAACTAGTAAAACACAAATATCAAAATACTAGATAATTATTTGAGGCTCATTGACAGGAATACTCAGTCATCTAAGTTCGTCAGCTTTTAATGTTGAAAACCAAGATGCAGGCTAAGACCAGTTATTTTTTAACAATGTTCACTTTGCCTCTTGTAACATAGTGTGTAACAGGTCCATTCCCATTTGATCTTTTACGTTTATCGAATTCATGGCTGTAAAGCAGTAATTCTGTAAATCAAATTATGTCTACCAGTACTGCACATTCACACGGATTGGCTTTTAGTGAGTGATGTCGTTCGTGTATTCCAATATATTAGTACATATTATAGTAAGTAGTAGTAAATGGCCTCGGTCTCACTTGAAGACGCGTGTCTGTCTGTATATATTGTGGTCGTCCTACAAATGCCTTGCGCAGGGCAGATTTGCCTCGCCTTCTCTTCCAGATGTGTCCATTTTGCGCGAATATCTACGAGTCATTAATTCGCTGAGGTCTTTCTTTTTTATTCTTTTCTCTTCTTTTCTTTTTTCTTTCTTTTCCTTTTTCATTTTTTTCCTTGTTTTTTTTTTTTTAACTGTTTTGTCAGATTTCTTAGATCTTGATTTGGAACAGCTGGAAAAGAATTGGTGCTCGTCCTCTACACATTTTTCATTTTATTCATTGTTCTTTCTTCGTCTTTTGCATAATGCTAAGGGTTCTTCCTTTGAGCTTTTAAGATTAAGCGTTCTTCCTTTGCATAATACATGTATTTGCAATGCATACACACTTTTTTCTCGTTTTATGTTGTTTACTGTATTGGCAGCTCAACAGTCATATCCAACACAAAGCCAACACAAATTGGTTGTCAGGTTTTATTTAACGACTGTCTTCCAGCCTCGAGTCCTGACTCGGGGAGTTTTCGATATACCGGTACCATCTTATTACCAATCCTTACATTAGAAGATGCAGTACATCTGTTCTTGAAAGAACGGGTTGCCCTCGCGCTTTTGAATATGAATGTCAATGCTAGGTGTCATAACACAAGGGCGTTGCGATCTAGAGTGCCATACAAAATGGTCCAAATTATTCAGTATGACGCTGAACGTTTTTGTACATTTTGTGCCCTGATCACACCAGAAACAATGGAACCAGCTTCCAGGTGCCCAATAGCTATAGCCCGTCTTCCAACGCTTTAGGCATTTTAAAAGTAAAAAAAAAAAATTGAAGAGAACGGTTTCCTGCACTGCTGTTTTAGTAAAACCTGTGTCAACAGTGTGTGTTGGGGATGCAAGACAAATGTTCATGTTGAGATTTTTGCGTACTGATACTTTTTCATGTTGCTCGTTTGTATTTCATTTTCTTCGTTTGGTTTTTGTTTGTATGTTGGCTGGTTCTGTTGTTTTGTTTTGTTTTGCTTCTGTTTAAACTTTTGTTTTGTATGTTTTTCTTTTTGTGTTTTGTTTTTGTTTGGGTTTACCATTTTTGTTGTTGTTTTCGGGGGAGGGGGGGGGGGTAGGATTGTTTGAGTTTTTGAGCTTTTTGTGGGGTTTTTTTTTTCTCTTTTCAAAATCGGTTTTTTTTTTTAAACTAATCGCCGGTTTAAATGAAAATATGTTGACCAATGAAAATTGGCAATGTATAATACTTCATATTTGGTACTCATCAAGAAAAAAAAGGTCTACAATTACGGTTGTTTCGGGCGACAAGAATTGATTTGTGGCCTTCCAACGAGTCAAAAGGGGGTACCGGGTACTTAAAAAGTGTGAACTTTCCTTTGAGCATTGCTTCCATCAGGCACAGGACGCAGACGGCATTACCAAGACGTCATGCACTTTTTGGTTCTTTGTAGCCATGAGCACGATGGACAAAGAACTCTTTGATGTTTTCATAAAGCCTGCATAAATCTCATTCTTAATAATGGTAACTGGTAACAATAAAAACTGACCTTTCAGACCTTCATGTTGCAACAATGAAAACTGACGTTCCAGGCCGTCATGTATAACAATAAAAACTGACCTTCCAGACCTTCATGTTGTAACAATAAAATCTGACCTTTCAGACCTTCATGTTGTAACAATGAAAACTGACCTTCCAGACCTTCATGTTGTAACAATGAAAACTGACCTTCCAGACCGTCATGTATAACAATAAAAACTGACCTTCCAGACTTTCATGTTGTAACAATAAAAACTGACCTTCCAGACCTTCATGTTGTAACAATGAAAACTGACCTTCCAGACCGTCATGTATAACAATGAAAACTGACCTTCCAGACCTTCATGTTGTAACAATAAAATCTGACCTTTCAGACCTTCATGTTGTAACAATAAAAAAACTGACCTTCCAGACTGTCATGTTGTAACATTGATAACCGACTTTCATATTGTAACAATAAAAGCAGACCTTCATGTTGTAACGACAAAAACGGACCTTCGTCTTATGATAATAAAAGTAGACTGGATAAAAAATAAAGTTGCTGAAGTTCACAAAAGACTTCTCTTATCGTGAACTGTGTGTTTTTGGGTTGTTGTTTTTTTCTTTTGTGTTTTTTGTTTTGTTTTTGTTGCTTTGTTCTAGTTTTGTTTTGCTTTGTTTTGTTCTGCTTTTCAATTTGTCCAACCCTTGAAGTATCTATACCGATAGAAATGTGTGTGTGTTTGTATATTATATATGTATGTATAAACGTTTATTACACTACTTTTAATATTGCAGGTCTATGTGTATACGACTACATATTTTTGCCCATTATGTTCGTAATATATATACATTTTTTTTTTTATCGTCTGAAACGAATTTCCCCGTGGAGATAAATAAAGTATATTTGATTTGATTTGATTTGATTTGATTTGAAATAAACTTTTAATAATAATCTTTAATTTTAATTATCTTCGAAAGATCAGCCCACTCACTAAAACCATCAACGATGCGTGCATTATGGCATGGATTGAACCCACACACATTTATTTTATTTTTCTTTCGTCTCTACGTTCATTTACAGCGGTGAGGAAAAGGAAGGAAAGAGGATGAGTCTATAATATTATCTGGCCGCACTGCTATATTACGTGGTGGAGTGCTAGTCTAATTGGCGAACCCGGCCGGCACGGAGTGATGAAGTGCTGTCTGCCAGCCCAGACCTGGCGTGACAAATAGAAGAAGGAACCAATGTCATAACGGGGTCTGGGGGTTGGGCGGAAAACGACCATACGATGGCATTGGTGTGGGCCGATATGAAGATGCACGGGGACAAAGACTGAAGGGGACCAAACTACCATCCGAGTAATATGGAATGACTTGATGACGTAGCTGTTTTGGGGGATTATTTTATTTTTTAGTTCCTTCTGGATTATGTTTTGTTTCGCTTTGTTTTGCTTTTTACTTTTTTGTTTTTGTTTAAGCTTTTATCGTTTTGTTTGTTTTCTATTTGTCGAGCACCTCGTCGTTCTTTTGAATTCTTTTGAAAATGGGCGGATGAGGGAAACGGGCATACCTTTAATTTCCATCAGATCGGTCAAGTTTTCTGTGAATGCTCTAAAATGGCGAACAAATAAAAGCCGAGTTTCCTATCTGTCTTATACACTTTCTTGTAAGAGGAAAGAGGACACATAATACCTTAAAAAAAAACCAACAAAAAAAAAACCCACCAACAGCAGCAATAACAACAACAACAACAACAACAACAAGAACAACAACAAACTCTGCTTCCCCCA
The DNA here is from genome assembly GCA_039654545.1 of Plocamopherus ceylonicus. Taxonomy (NCBI): domain Eukaryota; kingdom Metazoa; phylum Mollusca; class Gastropoda; order Nudibranchia; family Polyceridae; genus Plocamopherus; species Plocamopherus ceylonicus. Next base: position 4,445 of record JBCJKF010110358.1, on the reverse strand, counting down.
GAAGAGAAATAAAAGAGGACAAATAATAATGATGATGATAAAACAAAAACAAAAAATGTCTGTATCCACCAAAAGAGGAAGAAACGAACCCGCCCAGTTGATGACATTTCGCATATGGAGACTTTGGCCAAAGATGTTGTTGAATAAGTTAGATCTGTAAGTAGGCCTACAGTAGATCAAGGTCAAAAGTAAAAGTACCCGTGCTAGCCAGATAGAGACTCATTTGCAGGTTTTATCACTTTTAATGAAGACCGGACTTCCACGTCATGATTACATAAGCAAGGAAAAACATTGCTCTCGTTGCGTGATTGTACGCTTCTCATTCCATTATTAAATCCATCAATATGGTAGTTATCATCATAGTATAGCGTTCATTATCGTTAAGAATAATAAGTTGAAAGACCGACGATGCAGACCAATTCAGACTTAATTTTAAAAGCTTGCAATCTTTTTTAATGTATTTTATATTGCCAATGGATTATTTTTACTCTACATAATCTACTAGCCTGGTTATTATTGTAGGTATAGACATGATAATATGATACACGAAATCTATCGTTGAAGGTCGCGGACTTTTTGATGTTCTTTGTCCTCAGTCCACACCAACAGCTTCGATGGAAAATCTGTGCTGAGTTAGTAGTTTTCCAACAAATTGTCTATCTGATTTTTAAATAGATCCAAGCTTGGCGCTGCGGTAGTATTTTCCGGCGGGCTATTCCATGTGTCAACAACTCTAAGTCTGAAGAAATTCTTTCTGATGTGTCTAGATTACAGGCTTGTTTAGCTTTCTTGTAACAGTGGCCTCTGCTCCTGCTTTCGTTGCTGAATGTAATGTTTATTGGAGCTTTTCGTTTTACAACAGCAAAAAGTGACGAGTTGTGGTGAAGTCGACGGGCTATTTTTACTTCTTTTTCTGTCCATGTTTCCGTAGCGGCGTTAAGGGCATCAGGGACAAAATGCTGTATTAATGCAGACATTCAAACCCTTCATTTCCATGCAACTCAATTGGCGTTTTGCATGTGCATCAACATACTGGCGGCTTGGTTGGCTTTCCAAAAAAAGGCCAGTGCCTCGACATGCAGACGACAATCAAAAGCCAGCAGCCTCGTCCAGCCCCCTGCTGCTACGCATGCGTATAATTTGGCGCTTTTATTCGGCCTACATCCTTCATTCCTAGATATCAACGTATATCTATATATAGCTTATGTTTTGAAGTATTTTTTTCTTGATTTGCTTTTTTTAATCTGTTTGTTGTTAGATTGGTTTTCTTTTCTTGTCTTGTTTATTTGATGTTGTTGTTTTTGTAGGGTTTTTATTTTTATTTTTAGTTCATTTTTTATGGATGGCCTCTACCCCAACACGAATGTACAAGGCAACAAGAATAATATTGGGATAACTGAACCTGATGGAGAAAATAGCGCTTTGTAGACGATATTTATCATCATCATCGTTATCATCTGGTTTGACTTTCCAATGCAATTATGTAGAGGGGCTTATGTTGGGAGTTTGTTGTTGTTGTTGTTTTTGTTTGTTTGTTTTTTTGGTTTTTGTTGGGTTTTTTTTTTTGGGGGGGTGGTGGAGGTGGGGGGGGGAGCATCAACTAATAATCATTTTGGTTACGATGATTTCTTAACAAACAGTGGCCATGTACATGATTCAGGAACAATCCTGCCAGCGTGAGGCAGAATTCTACACATGATAATTAATATTTTTATGCTTATCCCCGAAGTGCCTTTCTTGCCTAAAGCGAAACCAAATAATAAAATATCAACCATAGAGAGAGAGACAAATATGCCAAATTGGCCTTGTGTTATATCGAGGTCAAACACAAACGTTTTTTTTTCCAGTCCATCGAGCCTCAATTGCCAAAGCGTTTCGGGGCTCCCTTTCTTTCTCTCTTCCCGTGACATAACACATATTGATGATTGCTTAGAATTATGTTATGAGGGATTGCATACAGTTTATGGTAGTAATTAGAACGTTCGTTTGGCTAGAGATTGGCTAAAGGCTTTTGAAAAGGGTGCTAAATGCAGATCGTTTAGACAACCATGCGTCCTGGGGGTACATGATTTTAATTCGTTAAATCCTAAAAAGGTTTCTGAACTTCTCTCTTTAGTCCTGCGATATCTTTATTGATAATGCTTTAAAGGTCATCTCTTCAATAGATATAACATAGATCTACACATATGCTACCCTTGAGCGCCACACATACGCATTGTCATAATAATTCAATTAATTGGGCACTTTGAAGATCAATTTCGGAAATCAGGCTATCGATGATGTTTATATAGACCTACAATTAAATCCCAAAGAATTTTCGGGATTACGATTACAGTGAATATGAATTTGCACTGCACATCGAATCATCCAGACCAAACCAGACTCAACACTCAACACCCAACTCGGACATCAAGAAAGAACCATGAACATAGCTACGTACACTCACTATCAACACAAATTGCAGAAAAATCTTCTTTCACCCTAGAACTTTATTAGACTGGAATAACTTGCCAAAACGAAACAAAACGAAAAGGAAAAAAAAAAAAAAGAAATTTCGGCCTATGAATTTTAAGATAAGGTGTCCTCAGCCTTTGTGCAGGTGTCTTTTATATAGTATCGCAAGATTATGTCAGAATCTTCTTTAGTGAAGGCAAACATTATGCGGCAGATCCAGATCCAGATCTATGACTTCATGGGAGGCTGCCTTCCCTGGAGTCAACAATAAAAACAACAAGAAGCACTGATTGGCCCTTCCCTGCAATGGCACTGCACCAGCTGGGGGAGAAAAGAGACCCAGAAAATGGATAACTATTTACAAACGACAGCTAAAATTGGACGATAAAATTTTTCCACGTTGGTTCACTCTTCCGCCACTGAAACCCACGCTGGCAACAATAGCGTTGCCACTGTATTGATAACGTTGATGCGATGCGGCAGTTCCATTTTCAGTGTCATATATGAGATCTCGTAGATCTAGTGTTGGACGCTTCCTATTTTTGCTCATTGATAATATGATGTTTGCTTTTTTCTTTGTAAAAAGATCCATCAACATATCACCATACCGCTTAAATTATTATGAGTACATTTCATTATCACCCTTTGTTATCAAGGCCTCATCATTTCAGGATCATGGGAAGAACCACAGATTTACCGCCTTCGATGGGTGATTGGTTCTAAAATTGTATTCCAACATGATTTGCACCGACTTCAAACTTTCAGCAGCGGCCACAATCATATTACTGATCAGGTGATAAAAATATGTATCGATACACGTTGAAAATGTCGATACATTTATTGTTGTGCCCTATAAGATGCGGGGACACTTGCGATAACGTCGTGCTTTAAATCATCCCCACTCACGTCAATAGAATCAGACGGGAAATTCGTAACGCTCACTAGCTAGATCAGAATCCAGCATAATTCCTCACCGCTTTCTCATTTTGCGCTTCCCTGAGATCATTTACGAGAGAGATGGCAAACACTCTCCGATTATGATCGAGGAAAATCCTAGGCACGCGGCAAAGATTCGGGTGTCTTCAACCCCATTGCACCCCAACTGCCTAGATTAACGATAATCATCGCAGCCCAAGTGCTTGTTTTCGCACCCATAGATAAGCTTTTATGAGGTTAATCAACGTTGGCACCTCCCAGACTTGGATGGCAGTCCGATTCTACACCTAGGCCTACAGAATGTTCTCGGCCATGGAATCTGCATTGCATCAAGCAGGGAACGGGCCAATCAAGCGCGAGATGATTAACATGCTCACATTCTTCGGTGACCGTTCTGTTGTTGATGTTTTTCTCTTTCGTTATATAAAGTTTATATTTAGAGACTGAAAAAAGGTCAAAAAAGAAAGAAAAGGAAAAAGCCTCTCTTTTATAAACATATGAAAAGAATTTCGGTTGAGGAAAATGTTGAAAAAAATCAACCCAAAACAAACAAACCAGGAAGCGAGCATATCATGAATATCACATCTTACCCAGAATTCGCTGTCTCTGTGTGGTGTGTGTGTCTATTTTTGGTTCACACTGCCTTTGTCTAACTGTGTGTCTGTCTGTCTCTATTTCTACCTCTCTTCCTATTTCTCTCTCCCCATCCAACCCCCCCCCCCTCCCTCTCTCTCTCTCTCTCTCTCTCTCTCTCTCTCTCTCTCTCTACCGATCTATATATATATATATATATATATTATATATATTATATTACATCTCTTTCCCCCTCTCTCCATTCTCTCCTTACATCTGCTGTCTATATCAGATTGTACCATACATGTTGAATTGTGTTATGTGGGTATCCAAGTAGGTAAATGACAGGTGTACATATTTTGTAGTACACCCCATATCTTCTCTCTCACAATGCCTCCGATCCCCTTCGTTCACTCTCTCTCTCTCTCTCTCTCTCTCTCTCTCTCTCTCTCTCTCTCTCTCTCTCTCTCTCTCTCTCTCTC
>JBCJKF010110247.1:0-10299 GCA_039654545.1 Plocamopherus ceylonicus | reverse complement strand
CGCAACATCAGAAGTTCACAACTGTTTGAAGAGTTTGTGTTACAGTGGTGCCCGTTCCAGGGCAAAGGATAGCTACACATCCGAAAATCACTACAAGCGACTTCGCTACAAGTGGAGTCGACTCTACATGCTTGAAAGATCACGCATGATGTCTTTTTAAATGTAAAGAGTTTACAAAAAAAAAAAAAAAAGAAAAAAAAAAGGATAAATGGGAAAAAGAAAAGGACGGGGAGAGAGAGTGTGTGAGATGGAGTCAAGCCGATAGTCAATCAATCTGCCTTAATAAACCATTTCCCTGCCCCCTCTATCACAAAACAAAGCAAAAAAGAATTATGAGATATAATCTATCCCTTGAAATTCAATCTTTTGTGTTTTATCTCATTGGAAAAAAGGTCTCTGAACTTTGCCAGAACTCCCATGACACGATGACGGCTGTTTTAGAATTCATACATTTAAATTAATAAGTTCTGATTCCCAAAATGTTTCACCACAGAAGACAATATATATATTAAAAAAAAAAGTTTACAAACTTCCATCTATTTCTACAATTGATCAAAACCTTCCAAAGCCAATGATTTTAATTCTTACAAAACCTTAAAAAAAATCTTCCCCCTCTTAATTCTTCTTAAAAGATGTTACAAACAGTACAAGAAAAGACAATGTTTGACGTTAAATTACATAATACCATACAAATAAATTAATTTAATTTTTACAAGACATGGGCATCTATCTTACTGACTGATATCTTAAATAAATAAATCAATACCAAAACTTTTATGTCAAATCCATCATATATCACACTTGATGATGGTTTAGTTGTGATTTGATTTTAAAATGGAAATCAACATACACGATCCCATGCAAACAAGATTTTGAAACTGACAAACCATGAGGTTGGCTTATTATCTACTTCACACTACCAGTTCATATACCACCATGCAACTTGAAAAAAATTACTCACAATAAAGCTAAGTAAGAGCACACAAAAAAAATACATGAATGAGATTACACTTTTTTATTACTTGGTTTCACTGTAATACAATAATAATTAATTATGATCATTTATATATCATAAACATATAATATATTATAATTCATTACACTAGACTTACCCTAGTTTTGAGCTAAAAGGAGGAACATCACAACACACAGGACATACACAAATACCAAAGCCTTTCTAAACTAAGACATTGTCATATTCAACGCCCATCGCGAACATAGTAAATCATGTTAACTGACTGAATTCTGTTGGTCTGAACTTATTTTTCAATAAACAGTTAAAAAGAGTTGATGATCATAACATCACATATTTTCTTTCTTTCTTTTTTTTTTACATCATAAGAAAACTTATTATCCTTATAACAGATCATTCCCATTACATAATACACTTTTACATGAATCAACGGTTGGTGTCGTTCCAACAAAAAAATAAAAAAAATAATGTATCATAATATAGTGAAGCCACTCTAGGAAAGCAAGATAGATGATGAAAACTTGAGATCTGATGGCAAGATTACAAAAGAAAAAACCAACGAAAATGAATAAAGTCATGAGGGGGGAAAAAGATGGGGCGAAAAGTATGACAATTGTACGGTTTGCTGCAACGGAGAGCAAAATGTCCACATATAATATTTCAATTCATGAAAAGGGTGAAAATTGAAATAGGATAAATTAGCTCAGAAAAGGCATCATCATGATTATGGTACTGGACCTTTGGACAGGAAGGTGGGAAGGGGAGTGCATTTTAGAGCTGAGTGAGGCAAAAAGCAAAAATAATATTCCCTAAATGAAATGGTGCTCTGTCAGTTGAAACAAGTACTGTTCTAGAGTACCAAACCTACGACATGGCAATGATAAGAAAAAGAGAAAAAAAACTTGAGCCTATCTCTGGACTTAAATGAGAAATTATGTCTTGTGTTTCATGAAAATATCAATGTGAATGTGATGCAATAATCATAAATGTTGCAAATATTTCTATAGATACAATGACAAGAATCATCGGCACACAATGATATACATACAACAACATAGTTCGATCAGACCTGAACAAACTCATATATTATAATAATTTTCTCTCTATCCAACTAAATAATATCATGCCACAAAGAATATATTATATAATTTACAATAATTTACATTCTACCCACTACCCTTGACCAATTTGCCTTAACTAACGTTTCTATAAAACACACCTCATGTGTATCAGACTAGCCCAGAAAATCATAGTACAGTTAAAATCATATTTATTTGAAAGGAATTTCCTGCTATAATACACATTTATGGCATGTCTAGCCCTTGAGCAGCTCATTAGTAGGTTTTAACCGCTTGCTTTTCAGTTCAATATGTACTGGAAGTTCACAAAAACAAAAGAGCTCTTTCTTTATATGAATAAATGGAAGAATCAATTTAGATGGGATAAAAGGTTGTGATGCATTTTGTTTACATGGGCCATATGGGTGTTAACAAATTTTTACTCATTTTCTGCATACATACATGCTCCATCAAATAAAATCTTTCAGGCACCAGAATTTGATGAAACCATGTATATTTGGGACTATAAAAATAACACCAAGGAATGCTCCTTCACACAGTTAGTAAGAGAACCGGTATCAGTTCAGTGAGACTCTAAATCCTATTTTTTTAAAATACAAAACAAAACTGAACAGCAGAAAATGTGTATTAATAAACACATAAACCCAGCACGCAAACACACTCACACAAAAAAAAAAAAAAGGAAAAGAAATTGCAAAAAATCAATTATTAATTAGAGAAAGACAGATGGAAAGTATTATTTATATATATTATTTTATGAATTCTGAAGTAGCTGCTCTTAGACTGCCTGTAAAGAAACTGTATTGGTGAGATGCAGTATTTTAGAGATGCCTATTGAATACACATAAAGTGTTTTTAAATGGACACCATATATTATATCCGAGGTGTCAGGGGAAACATGACATAGAAGGCAGCAACAAGAGAATTTTATTTCAACTATTTATCATTTTCTTTAAACACATAAAAACAGATTGTCTATAATATATTCAATAGCTGCACTTGGAATTGTGTCAAAATGGGAAAAGTTGGCTCTCTGATGAAGGAAGAAAGGGGGAGTTCTCATTTAGGAAAATGTATTGTTTAAAATCTTTATTACAAGTATTTTCCATTAAATGGATGGATAGAAATAGAAATGAGAAAACAAAAGAGTCCAGAGAAGAAGAAAGAATCAAAAGAAAAGAATCAGACCAAAGATAGAAAAGAATGTTTTGGTTGGGCATCCCTCTCAGACATGACAGTTTGTATGGTAATAAAACGTATGAATTCGGAGAAACAGAGGAATAATTTCATCTTTTAAAGAACATACATAATATTGTACAGGTACACATTTTTTTTGTACAGTTATGATGGAGCAAAGACTAATTCCTTTTTACGTAAATAAAAGAGAAGTAATACAGACAGATTAACACATTTCACCTGAGAGGAAAACATGAAATAGAATTTCATTGGTTGATGGATTCATTCCTTTAAAAAACAAACAAAACCAAACCCAAACAAGCAAAAAAAAAAAAAAAAAAAAAAAAAAAAAAAAAAAAAGAGAACAAACAAAACAGAGGATAGAGAAGACTACTGGCAAGTCATTTTTATATGATCCAGCCACGGCAGTTGACTGTGCAGGTTGTGATGCAAAAATGGTAGCATATATTATCTTTTTATACATCACAACATATATTTCATGTTATACCAAACTTGATTTACAAACTCATTCTGTTTTCACTTAGATTTATTTCAGTTATTTTATATAATGTAGTATATAGATATATGATTATCTAACCTCCCATGTGATCATTTCATTAAAACGAAGCTGCGATAATAGAAACAAAAAAGTAAAAGTAAAAGAAAAGAAAGAAACTGAACAGAGGAAGCAGAAAACTGTAAATTTCAGTGAAAAAAAAGGTCCTAGATCTACATGTGTACAACAATAACAACCTACATGGAAATTCTTTTGAACTACCCCCCCCCCCCTATGAAGTTACTACATAACAGTAACTGTTACGAAGTTACTACATACCACATTTTTATTAACACGCTACAGGTATATTGATTTTATGTATAGGAAGTGAGGAAAGAAACCATAAAAAAAAATCCCCAAAAAACCCAAAAACAAAACAAAACCGAAGTCATGAAAGAACAGGTTTGAAAAATATTTTGTCCGAAGAGGAAGAACAGGTGAGGTGGGATTACAGGTCGCAGGGCACTGAAAAAGATGTTTTCCAAATGCCATAACGAGAGAATAAAAGAAAATTATCAGAATTTTCTCATACATCGGATTTGTGTACAGTATTAATGCAGTGCTACTTTCATCTCTATTATATAAACAGAAGTGAAATAACATGCAAAAATCAACATCAAACTTTGCCTGAACAGTCAGCTAAGTGGCTATCACAGTATGTGGATGTCAACATTGAATCAACATAATTTTGGTTTGTAACTTAGCAAAACTGCAAAATTAGTCAAGCAAGCATGTCACCGTTGATATAAGAAGAGAAGAATGAATCACAGTAGAGGAATCTTCCCCCTGACACAAGTTGTAAGATGAGAAGCTGGTGAACCCTGATATATAATGATGAAAATTTCTCCCATTTATTTAAACTTTTTGTCTTTGTTTAAAGCAAGATAAAAGTAATGATGAGGTGTTTGAAAACAAAAACAACAAACAACAAAAACAAAACATGAAAAACCCATACTCAACCAGAATAATTTTTTTTTATCACAAAATTTGAGGCAGAAAGAGGGTTAATTTTGTATTACATATTTACAAAGGTTTACAAGCATTTCAACAGAGTGGAGTACTGTGATTAGACGAAAGACTTCAGAGTGTGTTTCTTAAGTGCAACAGATTGGTAAAGAGAACACGAATGATTAATCATAATCAATATATTTTTAATATTTTCAATTTATATATTAAAACTTATAATCATAATATTATTTTGAACAAAAACATGTCATGATCTTTCTAGGATTACACAGATTGCATTCAAAGTCAGTTCATGAAATAAAAGTAAATTAATGTTTTTAAACACAGTATAATAACTTTATAATAAATTGATGAAGGCTGTTAAGAAAAACATAATACCATAGGCCAACTAAAAACAAAATGAATGAAAAAAATAAAGAAAGAAAAACCCACGAAAAACAAACAAGAAAAAAAAAAAAAAAAAAAAAAAAAAAAACCAAGAAAAAAAAAAAAGAAAAGCACACAGAAAAAAATCACAAATGATGGTCATGTAACAAGATAAAAATGAATGTAAAGTAATATTACAACCACGTATGAAACAGTAATATAATGTAAGATAAAAGATTACATATCATATATTATATATCTTGCCATAATGTGGATTTATAATATTCCCCTTATTATAATTTAAATAATCCTTCTTTATGATATGAACGCCTTCACCACATTTTAAGCAACCTCTGCGAGATATGAAATAAGATTGCTTGCTGCCTCTTGTTTTTAGAGAAAAAATTAAAGGAAAAAGACAAACACACAAGACAACATGAGTATCAGACGCTGAAAATAATTTGATGAAGAACAGAAACTACAAAAATAAAAGAGTGGTAATCCTATTATAGATTATATATATATATGATTCTATTAATACATTGTATTTTACTGCTACTGTGCTCCTCTTTAAAATGCTTATTTAAAAAAAAAAAAAGGAAAAAAGGAAAGAAAAACCATGAATTAAAAGTAAAAACAAAATGAAAATATATTGAAGTATAAAAATCTGCTCCAAGCTAAAAAGTAATAAATCAGATATATGCCTACATTAAATTACGACCAGAATCCAGATCTAGTCTTGATCACATGATATAATCTCTAGCATAAAAATATGTGGGAACTGAAATGTGTGACAGAGGTACAACTTTAGCTGTTGGATATGCACTACTATTATACTTTTATAATTTTGCATTTTTAAAACATTATAAAAGATATAGTCTACAAACACTTCTCTACCACTTCCACAAATACTTTTAATAACTAGATCTAGATCGAAATCTAGACAACTAGATCTAGATTCTACCACTTCTTATAATTGAAAGGCCAGGAAAAAAAGAAACAAAAAAATTAGTCTAATGTAAAGTGATGAAACATAAACATGAACTAATGATAAGAACATTGATCAATAACTGAAATCTCATCCATATTAATTAAATTATGATGATGGTGTCTTTTTCACCCATTAAATATCAACAATTCTGAAATTCTGTAACAATAAAAAATAATTCATAAATATAAAAATAAAACATGAACAAAACATGAGGAGCATTGATGAAAGTAACCCAATGTAGAATTAATTAAATTTGTTACTCTATAAATTTAATATATATATAATATACTCTTAACATGCTGCAGTCAATCTATTTATTACATATGTATTAATTTAATAAAAATATTGGCTACCAACATTGGGATTCTAGCAACAATTGCTTTTCATCATGTCGTCCTTATTCATGCAACTTTGACAATAAGTTAACAAGGCAAATTTGTCGAAGAGAAAAAAAAAAGCAAAAAGAAAACCCAAAAATCTGATCCAGAATTGATTCCTTGTTAGCCTAAATGTAGAACAATTCCATTACTACTAGACTAGGCTAGATCTTAGATCAAGATACATCTAGATCTAAATCTAGATATCTAGATTCAACAGGGGCCTACATTTGGATCTACTTGGAAAACTAAGAAGGCTTTAAATTTTGTTTAAACATCTAGAATCTAATTCACCCGGAATACACTTTAAGTAGGCCTATGTGGGGAGAACTGAGGCACAACTTTTGCATTATAAGGACGACAGCAGCAACAACTTGCCATAGGCCTACCCGCACTGACTGCAGAGCCTTCACATTCATATAATGTACTGTCATGACTCCTGATACATAGATTTAGATCTATACAGCTCTTTGTGTAAGCCTACAGCATTAATCAAATGCAAAATCCCATTCATTTGTAGGTTTGTATACACAGATTAGATCTTGAACCTAGACCCTATCATGAACTCGTTTCACCATAGAGATATAATGTAGATTCTAGAGATATCTAAATCAATAATATATTATAATTCATCTTAATTTATCTAGAGGAGGAAATTGTCGTCGGCAGCATCGCTGAGGTTGGAAGGGGGTGACAGGGATGTTGGTGACGAAGACGTATTATTATAGCCAGTGTTCTGTAGATTAGCGTATCCATTTTCACTTTTGATACTGGCAATAAAGTTGGCAATGACAACGTCCTTGCTCCCGTTTTGAAGTCCCAGAGATGAACGAGACGCTCGCACAAGTTCAGTCTTCAGCAACTGGCATCGTTGGCGATAAAAATCCCTCTCCCTTACAGATTCACTGAGCTGCCGTTTTAGGGCTGCGATTTGCTGCAATAGACTTTTATTAGTTGTTTCAAGTTCACTTTTCTGCATCATACGTTTTGATCGGCAATTTTGAGCATAACCTCGGTTCTTCAGCGTACGACGTTTCTGCTTGAGACGTTGTACTTCACTTTTAGGGCAGCCTTGCAGACGCCTGTTCAATTCTCGCACAGGCAAGGAAACAAGATCATCGTCGTTGATGGCAGAGTTTGGCGAGTTGTTGGGCGAGCAGGAAGATGAGTTTCTTCTCTGGCTGCCCCCCATCCCTTCCAAAGCCGATGTCGACTGAAAAGAACTGCTGGCAATGCTGCAATTATCATTATCCTCAATGTCCAGTTCATCCTCATTGTCATCATCATAATCAATATCAAATTCATTGGTTCCTCGCCCAGCTGGGTCTTGAGGCTCAGATTTTGTCGACGGCGAGACAGGGTTATGGCTGTGGTGGGGCTCCAACGACTGCAAGAGCTCGTCTAATGCATTAGTTTTGGCATCCAGCTTAGAAGGCGACTGGCTTCCTTCTGATGTGCACTGAGAACCAAGTTTTAAAAACCAGTCCTCGAAATAACCACGGTCGCCAAACGCACTGCCGAAGCTAGACAGGGATCTGGTGGGGGAAGGGAGCGAATTTTGAGATGAAGGTGGTAACGGTGTCGTAGGGGATGAAGGGATGGAGTTGACGGGACTGGTGTGGTTGCTGTTGTTGGTCAAAGCAACGTTGTTTCCACAAACAACACCTGACAGAGTTGGACTTGAAGGGATTTGCAGCAGATGCCCGGCGTTGACCTGACCCGTGACCCCACCTCCACCACCATGCAGCTGCTGTTGTGGGTGGTGGTTGTGGTGGTTAGAAGTCGGCGACACCACAGCTCCATTGCAAGGCCCCAACTCCGTCTTCACTATGGGATGATTCGTAGTATTGTGCAACGGTGGCAAGTCGTTACTGTAGTTGAAAAGGTCGAAGCTCTCAATGTAGCTTTCTGCAAGCTCATCCATGATTCTTTTCTGTTTTTTTTTTTAAAGACCCAATGCAATAAAATAAAAATATGATCGTTGTAGGGTTGATCGCCTCGCTCTCCTTTCTAGGTCACTAACGGGTTCGAGGGCCGCAGTCAAACGACTAAAGTGGGTTTTTTTTTCTACTTACTTGGGGTTTGTTCCGTCGGCATGAAATTCGAGAGAGAATAAGTTATTCTGAAGTCCACCACACAACACTAATGTAAATCCAAAAAGGAAAAAAAAATCCAGCACAGTTTTAAAAGTTAGGGTGTTAAAAATCCAGAAAATCGGGCGTGAATGGAGAGATATCGCCGGTGGTTCAGCCCACAACCACGGAGACGACGACCGACGTTCACTAGGGGAGAGCTAAGGCAACGACAGGCGGTGCGGGGATATCCTCAGCGGCTTTTATACGCCGACCTACGTCACAACCATATTTATGGATTGATGGGTCCAGCAACCAATCGCTGAGCTCAAAATACAACGTTATTTTAGGCAACTTGCTCAATGGCGGCGCTGCCAGTCAGTGTAGGCTGCATCCTACCGGTCGCCGGTGTCTTTCGCCTTCACTCGTTACGACTGTCAAATATACATTTCTGGTATAATTTTCTTTTTCTAACAGTCATGCTCAAGCACAAGGGTTATAGTGAGAGACAGATTTTCTCTATTCATTAATCTTACAACCATTCCATCACCACTCTGATTTATAAATTTAACGATAATTCCTCACTCGTCTAAAACCCTCGTAGTTGTAACCCTCGTTCTACCTTCGGGTGGCTAGCAGATATAGAAATCGAGATATTCAATGTTCTCTTGTAGGCCTAAGTCAAATGTAGAATTAGAATGCATCGTTTAACCCTGTCACTGACATTAACCGATATATATTGGGATGTACACTAGATCTATAATATGGCATTTTGAGCATCAACCAGATAGATCAAGATCGACGTCACGTCGATCAAGATCTAATATATTATGACAATAGGCAACTCGTAGTGTAAGAGTTAAATCGTGGCAATACCGATAGTGTAAAATAATAAGGGCAATGTTGTGGTCGAACAGTCGTACGCCAAAATAGACGTCTATCAGCTTATGATAGTCAAAGAACTACAATATAATTTATTTAGATCTAGTCATTTTAATAGGATTCTAAGAGGTGTGGGTTGATGAAAAACAATGGCTTGTATGATGAGAAAGAATTTGAGTTTTATCACATTCTTACGAGTTGTTTGATTTAAATTATAATGTCCCTTTCATTTTCATAGCTTTTCTATTGAAAGAAGCTTGTGTGTATCAAAAATGTTAAAATTTTGATCAGAATTATAAGCCATACACACAAGAAACACACAAACACGTGCACTCTAAAAGAGGGGGAGGTGTGGTGGTATAATTTAATCATTAGACCTTGATTAGATCTAGACATAGATATAGATGACGTGTTTTATTACTCTAGGTCTAGACTTCTAGATCCAGATCTAGATGTATGAGTATGAGGACGTGACATAAAATCTATCTAGAAAAGCAATGTGTAGCCTACACTAGGCCTACACATATACATGTGTGCGCTACGTCTAGGCTTTGAGATGAAAAGCAAGGCGACGAGAAAGAGATCGTAGGCAAGTGGATGACTCGTGAAACACGTCGTGTCAGTTAAGTAGTAAGAGAAGTAAGACTAGTTTAGTAAAGTAAGAGAAGAAGTCTCAGTGCATTGTCGGCGGCTCATCGGGCTCGTCGGAGTAGTCTGTTCGGTGGCTATGAGGACAGGACGAGGGGAGAAGAGAGAGGCTTTGCGGCGGGCAGCGTAGTGGCTTGACTTGGTTGTAAGTGTACCGTAAGTGAAAATTGGGCCTCCCCCCCCCCTCTCTCTCTCTCTCTCTCTCTCTCTCTC
>JBCJKF010110136.1:0-10300 GCA_039654545.1 Plocamopherus ceylonicus | reverse complement strand
AGTGCACGCTTCGGACAAGTGCACGCTCAAGCCTGCTCCCAACCACCGTGCACTTAGCCGGCGTCTACTGTATTGTTTTGGGGTTTTGTTTTTTTTCTCTTTTACCTTGTCTTGCTTTCTCTCTTTCTTCTCTTTGCCTCCTTTCCTCCTCTATTTTCATTTGCTGTCTTCTCTCTTCTTCAAACAGAGCTCGCTGACGTTCTTCCTCTTCTTCTGCCTCCCTCTGTTGACGTTCCTGCAGGGTCAAGTGAGAAAAATAAAAACAGAATACACTATATCTTTTGCCGAGATGGAACCAGAAGCAAGCAGAAGTCAACTTTAATATGGTAAAAAAAAAAATAGGGGTGGGGGTGTGGGGTGGGGGGCACATTGACAAACAAGTTGAAATCAATTTTCTATTTCATCCACTTTTAAATATACTTGCAGTTTTCAAAATACAATAAAAAATGGAAGATCAAAAAGCAGTCTATAATTTTTCCATATCAATATAAAGCAATGTCAATATTTTGTCGATGCAATTATACCTTTTCCTCCTCCTCAAGCTTCTTCAACTCCAAACGATAGGAAGATCTACGAGGTTGCATTTCCTGAGCCCTTTGCTGCCGTGCCTTTTCCTAGTTGAAGAACCAAAACATCATCAAAAGAGCAAATAAAGACTAGCAAATCATTCAATTAAAGAAAAAAAATATTTGAAATTAAATCAAAATATGTTCATGTTACACAAAGATGATGCCAATATCTATAATTGACATCATTTACTTATAACCCACAATTGCATAAAGCCCAGTTATTAGGCAGGGTTCATTACCATTAAATGTGGCTTACAATATAATGCTATTACATTTCACCAATGTTTGTGCCCCAGCCTAAATACTTTAACAATTTATTCTCATATAATGCAGGAACTTATAATTCTAAATGCTTTATAATTTGTGGAGAACGTAATGAAAACAAAGTAAAAGCAAAAAAAAAGAAAAAGAGAAAAGAAGGATAAAATTGAAAAATGAAGAATGTAGTACCTATCCATTCAATTCAATAGATTCAATCACAAAACATATAGAAAAAGAGATTCATATGCATCAAAGGAGCATGGCACCAATTCTACATACCTTGTCTTGCATGATGGAGGGAATCTCTGGAAGGAAGTCATCTCGGATAATCTTCGCCAGCTGCTGTGTCTTGTATCCCCCTGCACTCTTCAATTCCACGACCAGGTTGGACCAATCGTCCACAGTGTCGCAAACCAGCTGCCATTTGCTCATCGAGCCACACCACTTTTTCTCGTCTGCGTAAAGGACAACCCCTTTCGACGCCGGGTCCTCTTTGACTTTGGGCTTGCTGGGCTTGATGAGCAGCTCATCCTCATCCTCAGAACCCAAAAGTTCCTTTACTCGATCCTCCTGGTTGAACCCTTGTCCTTCTGCTACATCCTCTTTCTCTTCTTTCACAATCAGAGGTGCCTGCAATGCATGAGCAGACTCCGACCCTTCCGTGCTAGCCGTTACAGGCTCGTCCTCACTTTTGATGGTGACCTTCCCTTCTTCCCCTGTTACCGTCACATCATTATTTCCAACTTCACCACTGGCAGTGACGGGATCTTCTGACACTTGTGATTTTTCCTGCTCTGCGGACAGCTCAGGGCCCTCACTTACAACTTCAACTGGTTGAGCCCTTGCTGGTGTCTCCACATTATCATCGTCAATAATCCCTTCAGTTGAAGGCTCTGTGCTGCAAACCCCATTACCACTCTCATCACACTTATTATCCAAAGCAGCCTCTTTGATCTCTTCAATTTCCATTTGACTTTCCTCAACTGACTTCTCCTCGAGCAGCAGTTTACCTTCCTCACCAGTCCCCAGTTCAGGTTCATTCACTTCTGAGCTTTCTACCACACCCTCAGACATACCATCAACTTTAGCATTTAGTGGCTGCTCAGTAGCAATGGCTTCTTGCCGTGATGAAATGCGATGATCTTCCAGCTCCTCTTCTCCCTCTTTATTTACACTTTTGTTGGATTTTTCTGTATCATCAGAAGATCCCTGGTCATTAACAACAAGACTTTGGCTGCTTTTTAAATCTGTCACCTTTTCCTGATTGCCATTGTCAAAATCCATTTCTTCCTCCTGCCTTTCTTTCACAGACGAAGACGAAGATTCACTTCTTATTCTAATGTCTGAGTCCGTCAGTGGAACAGATGTCTCTTGTGTGACAGCTTGTGTCATAGAGTCTTCTGTTTGTGATTTTGAGAAATGATTCTCTGAAGCAGGTTCTTCCACATGTGACATTGGCATTTGCTTTTCAGATACCACATCTTCTGTCTGTTTCTGTGTGAGATCAGCTTCTGAAATCTGCATGGCTGCATCTGATTCAGAAGCCTGTCCGTCTACCTGAGATACTGGAATTTCAGATCTAGCTAGCCCCACATCTGTTTGTAAATTTGAAACCTCAGTAGAAGTCAGCTCTGCTGCTTGTGAAATGGGGACATCAGTTTCAGAAGTTGGTTCTTCAATATGTGATGAAGGGACTTCAGTATCATGAGTGAACTTTTCTGTATATGACAAAGGAACTTCAGTACCTTGAGTTGACTCTTCTCTATGTGATGATGGGACTTCAGTATCATGAGTGGATTTTTCTGTATGTGATGAAGGGACTTCAGTATCAAGAGTGGACTTTTCTATATGTGATGGAGAGACTTCAGAATCATGCGCAGATTTTTCTGTATGTGACGAAGGAACTTCAGTATCATGAATTGACTCTTCTACATTTGACGATGGAACTTCGTTAACATGAATGAGGTTTTCTGCCGTTGATGATGGGACTTCAGTAACCACAGTGGGTTTTTCTGTGTCTGTTGATGGGACTTCAGTAACCTCAGTGGGTTTTTCTGTGTCTGTTGATGGGACTTCAGTAACCTCAGTGGGTTTTTCTGCATCTGATGATGGGACTTCAGCAACCTCAGTGGGTTTTTCTGCCTGTGATGATGGGACTTCAGTAACCTCAGTGGGTGTTTCTGCCTGTAATGATGGGACTTCAGTAACCTCAGTGGGTTTTTCTGCGTGTGATGATGGGACTTCAGCATCATGAGTGGGTTTTTCTGTATGTGACATTCTGTCACTATCTTCCGAACTCTGCTCTGATATTGAACCAGAGGTTCCTGAAGTCAGCGGCTCTGCCTCTGATGCAAGGGCAACATTCTCGGAAGTCACCTGTTCTCTGTGAGATGTTGGTGACTCAGTCTCAGGAGCCATCTCCTCGTCTTGAGGTACTGGCATCACAGTCTCAGAATTTGGATGTTGCACGTGAGATACTGGGACCTGAGTCTCAGAAACCAGCTCTTCCACTTGAAACTTCTCAGAAGCTGGTTCCACTTGAGACATAGGAACCTCAGTCATAGAAATTTCCTCAATTCGAGCATCAGAAGGCAGTTCTTTATGTGATTTTGCAACAACAGTCTCAGAAGTTGGTCCCTCTATTTGTGAAGTCGAAGACTCAATCTCAGAAATCGGCTCTTTAATTTGAGATACTGGGATCATTTCAATGTCTTCAGCAGAACCACTCTGCCCATGTTTTTCATCATTAACTGTTTCGGACTCAGAAATTTTACCAATAATTGAATCCTTTGAATTTTCTTCACTCTGCTGAGAGCGTTCAATATGACTGAATAAATTATCCATTACTCCTTCTAAAATGTTCTGCACAACAGACTCAGCAACATTTTCCTTTTGGGTTTCATTCTGACTTGACTCATTTGTTGACTTGGATAACTTACTGTGCATAATACTCCCACTGGGTTCTTTATCCTCACCAGGAGCTTCATTTACAAGCTTCATTTCCTCGTCACAGTTGTCTAGTCTCATCGCATCTTTCTCAGACAACTGAGAGGCAGGTACATTTGGTTCCTCTATCACCATGGCTGATTCAGTTTCTTCAGATATCTTTGATGCAGATTCATTTGGTTCCTCAACGACTTTTGCTGATTCAGTTTCCTCAGACAACTGAGAGGAGGGTACATTTGGTTCCTCGATCACCATGGCTGATTCAGTTTCCTCAGATATCTTCGATGCAGATTTATTTGGTTCCTCAACGACTTTTGTTGATTCAGTTTCCTCAGGTAACTGTGATGCTTGTTCATTTGGTTCCTCGACGACCATGGCTGATTCAGATTTCTCAGACACCTGTGATGTAGGTTCATTTGCTTCCTTTACCACCTTTGCTGATTCAGTTTCTTCAGACACCTGTGATGTAGGTTCATTTGGTTCCTTAACAATCTTTGCAGTTTCAGTTTCCTCAAACACCTGTGATGTAGGTTCATTTGATTCCTTAACAACCTTTGCTGATTCAGTTTCCTCAGACATCTGACATACAGGTTCATTTGATTTCTCAACGACCTTTGCTGATTCAGTTTCCTCTGACAATGCTTTGTTACCCACAGCACTTTCATTTATGGACAAAACCTCTATCTCCTCAGCTTGAGGAACTTCCCCATTTTCATTCTGGACATCCGAATCATGTTCCATTGCCTTGTGATTCTCACTCACGGAACAGGCAGGCTTTTCACTGCCGGCTGCTCTCACCACCTCGGTTGTGACGTTATCCACCATTTGAAGGAGCAACCCTTTCACAATGTCTTTGGCGTGAGTTTTTTCCATTGCTGGCGCATCAGGTGCAACCCCAGAACTTGAAGTCTGAACATCTTCCTCTTGAATCCCTGCCTCTTTATGCATGTTCACTTCACTTTTGGTGTCTTCCTTGGAATCCTCAGCCGATTCATCAAGGGCCATGGAATCAGCAGCCCAAACCTTTTTGTGGAGCTCTTCACTGATACAGTTATCTGAATCCACTGCAACGACATCAATATCCATGTCCTCACCATCAATACCCTGATCCTCTTCATCCTCACGTTTTTCCTCTTTCTGTTTCTCATCCAAATCTACTGAATTAGCATTATCTAAAAGATCAGTCTTCTCATGGCCATTACTTGTCCCTTCGTGTTTAATTTCTGAATACAGAGCTTTTGCTGTGTTATTTTGATCTGATTCACAGCGCCCAGTTCCTTGATTTGCACATTCTGGGACAGGAGTTACTTGATTCTCATCATTTTTTGATTCCAGTTCCTGGTTCCTTGAAGATTTAAGAGAGAGATCTTGCACAACATCATTGAATTTGCTACTGTTTTCACCCATCCATGTATGCGTGGATGAGACAGAATTGTCTTTTTGATGTCCAACAGTTCGTGCACGAGATCTGTCTCCTGTAGTAAAATCATTTTCCATTGACAAGTTTTCAGGTTCAGAATTGTCTACCCTGTCCTGCTTGCTTTCTGTGAAAATGTGAACGGTATCGCTACTCATACTCACTGATGTGTCCAGATTTGTTGTAGCTTTTTGCTCAGTCTGACTAGAATGTGTCTCTTGTTCGACAGATTTGGATGACTCTTGGTTAGAAGAATGCTCAACACTTTCACGTAAATCTCCCTCTTTCTTTTCTCCTGGAACAACACCATCAACTTCGTCCTCACACGAGGCATTCACAAGGCTTCTGGATTTTTCTTTATCACGTTCAACAACACTCACGTCAGTGACATCACTCTTGTGTGTCACCAAATCTAACGCCTTGTCAGGCAGCCCAGGTTCAGGGGGACAAGACTGCAAATGAGCTGACATCCACTGGCTTGTGGGTATAAGATTCACCTGTTCCAGGTGAAACTTCTGACTAGCTCTCCTCTGATGCATGGTCAGATCCATGGCAGACTCTTCAGGCTCCAATTTCTTCTTTGAGAAATCCTGTTGACCATCTTCTTTGTGGAAAACGAGTTTTGGAATTGTGAGTTCTGTATAGTGGATCAATTTTGGGGGACCCATTTTGTTGGTGTCCTCTTGATCTCTCTTCACTTTGTCATTATCAGCAGCATCCATCACAGTAGTTACAGCCTCATTCTGAGAGGGCAACTTTTTACCAGACTCGTGATTCTGAGGGGCTGATAAGTGTGGGTCTTCCTTTTGCTCCGACAGACTAATTTTAGCTTCGTGCTGGGATGGTGAAGATGGCTTTTCTGTCTCCTTGGACAAGGAACTGATTTCCGCCTTGCTATTCAGCGGTGGGTCCTTTTCAGCTTTGCTTTGAGAAGATGAGCTAACTTCTGCATCCTTGTGGGATTGTAAACCATTCGCAGATTCACCTTCTTCACTGAGATTCTGTGGCTGCTTCTCAGAGTTAGGTGCATCTGTTGGCACTTCTTCCGACGATTTTTCCTCAACATGTTCCATTGCTTCCTCTGCATTTTGTAGCATTTCCTCCCCACCATTAGTCACTTCCTCAGAGCTGAGGGCTTCATTCTGCTGATTCATTGAAGGAATAAGCTCAGGGGGAATTCGCCATTCACCATCAGTCAAATCAGGCAAGTCTCCGCCTTTCTTATCCTCTTCCTCCTGCTCAACTTCCTCCATGTCAACATCTTCCAGATCTATTATCTTCTCATCATCTTCATCTTCCTCCATCTCTTGACCCTCTTCAACAGGGGGTGCATCCGTCCTTTCAGTTATGGCAGCATTTTCACTTGTAGTAATGTCCATGCTTTCTTCTTGGGCGGCTATCCGCAATTTTGGTGATGTTGTCTCTCCCTCATGTGTCACATCTGCACAAGCAGCAGGCCTATCCCCTTCAGTTCCAGCCTCATCATGGTCAATTTCTTTCACTGTCTGGCCAAGGCTATTCTCTGTCCTCTCTTCTTGAGTTGCCACCATTTTCTCAGAATTAGAAAGCTGAGGTGTAACTTTATCCAGGTTTTCATCATGAGAGGATTCAACATCAGGTGTTTTTTCTGGCTTTTCGACATCTGTCAGCATAGCCACCTGCTCCCTTTGCTGCCTTCTTTGAGGTGTCGATTTCCTCCTGGAACTGCCCTTCTTCGCAAAAATAGGCTCCTCATGAGAGCTACCATTTTCTTTTATCTTCACTGTGTCATCAACCCCCGAAACTGTTTTATTTAACTCTGGCACTGAAGTTATGTTACCATCAGCCACAACTGTCGACTTTTCACTGGACACTTCAGCATCTTTCTCACAAGCCACTTGGACTTCATTCTCAGTTGATGTGTGAGAAGTTTTCAATTCACATGACTGATGCTGTGTCCCCCCTGAATCTTCGTTTTTTGATGTCTTTCCCTCTGTTGCTGCTGTGGGAACGTCCTTGTTTGATACGTTTTGCTCTGTTGACGAGTCTGACTGTTCATCTGAAGGCAATACAGAAATATACTTTACGTTTCCTTTATCAGAACATTGAGACACGTTATCTGTGACATCTGCATTACCCATACTCTTGTTTGAAGGACTTGTAAGTTCTAATGGCGGGGGTTCTAACAGTTCAGATTTTTGTGATTTTGTCTCTTCTTCCCCACAAGAATCATCAACGATTGGAATTGAAGAATCTTTCTCTTTAGGTGAAACAGGCTCTGATTCTGCAGGTAAACTGTCCTTTGAAGAATCACTTTTCTTTTCACAGCCCTCCTTTTCGACCACTGCTGGTGGCATATCCTCATCAGCCAAATCCAGAATATGCTCACCCTTGGGGCTTGGAGCTTTCTCGTCATATGAAAGGTCCATTATTTCTTCTCGGGCAGCTCTTTCATCCTCTATTGGCATGTCTTCTAAATTTTTAGACTTGTCTGTCACATCTTGTGACTTCTTTGACTCCTTTTCAATTGCTTCCAGTGATACATCAGAAACCTCCTTAAGTATGCCTCCTTCCGGTGATTTTGATATAACCTCGTCTTGTGGGGCCACTGACATTTCTGTGTCCATTTCAGGAGAAACATTTCCAACTAATGCATTATCACCTTGCAAACCAGTTTGATCCATCTCTGAATCTGGAAGTTTACCATTTATCACAACACTTTCTGCAGACTCACTAGTCTCGTCAAGGGCAGACACTGTTTTCTCACAAGATGTGCCTGAATCAATCTCATCCAAGTTTGGTGACGACTCATCATCGCATTTACTATTCACAGTGGAATAATCATCCTTTGAAGTATTCGTCAAGTCTTGACCCTTTCCTCCTCCTTCGAATGTTTCATGAGTTTGCGAAGTGATCGGCACACTTCCTTCACTATTATCCACTTCAACAGACTTGTCAATTTCTTCCTTTACTTGTCTGTCACTATCTTTCATGCCCCTTTTATGCCGGCCCCTCTTAAACTGGTTTTGGAAGCCGTCAATGGCCAGCCGTTTCAATTCTGTTTGAGACACTGTAGATTGCAGCAGTAGATCCTCTACAGCCTCTTCGCTTTCAGCGCCTCCATGTCTCCTGGACGATCGTCTTGGGGTTGAGGTGGGTTCTGGCAAGGACTTGGCACGGCCCCTCCTGCTTCCAGATCCCCTAGGTTTTGAGACAGGGTGACGAAAAGGTTATCATCAATATATATCTATGAATCAATTACTTTTTTTTTTTTACAGAAGTAAATAAATAAATAAATAAATGAGCTCTTATAAAGAGCTTATCCACTTAATTTATGCTCTTCTTTCCATTCTGTAACTTTCTTAACTCCATGAGGAGCATACAGAGGAGCAGCCATTTTACAAGCGCGTCACTCTACTGACAGGATCTTTCACTGCCTATAGTCAGGTATTCTTCTTTCTTCACACCTGAATGAGGTGAGAAAACGTGTGTAAAGAGCTTTTTCCAAGAACTACGCAACGCACCCGTCACCGGCACTCAAACCTGTCTGCAGCTCAAGTGCCTACTTCTAAACCATAACGCCACACATACTTTTCATGGGGACTGAGATGTACAGAGAAGAGAACACCCCCCCCCCCCCCTCAAAAAAAAACAAAACAATGAATTTTTATCTGACAAAATAAAAGAACTCACACCCATTCCGACAAATCCTGACGGACCAGCCATTTGTCCAGTGCATAAAAATAAAATGAACTTTTTTAAATGTGTCAAAGACATCAGTTTTTCAAAAAGGATTGACTTGAAACCAGCACAATAGAAACCTGTGTACATCATAGAATGATTTGAATGCTCTTATACCCTGACTTGGAATTGACAGAATATTTGAGAACATAAAACATCATTTCTTCTTAAAAATAATTTTAAAAAACTACACTTACCTTCTCCCTCTTTGTGATGATTCTGCATTTGTGACATCATTCTGTGAGGGAGTGCTGGACTGGGAACTCCCTCTTCCTCGTCCCCGACCTCTTCCACGACCTCGACCTCGGCGCCCGGATCGGCCACGGGAGAATTGCGTCTTGGATTTCTCAGCAATGACAGCCTCACTGGTTGAACAAAAAACAAAACAAATAGACATGTAGAATTAATTCCAGTTCCCAAGAAGAATGAGTCCTTAATCCCTTTAATCCTCAAATCCTATTTATCCTTGACCATTTCCTCTTCTTATGACAAACCAACTTATATACTATACTGCATTATTCACAAGCCACTCCTTTTAAGGGTGAAGGAAACATTGCATGATTTAGTTTGTTCCTAGTCCACAACAAAATACTTACATTGTTTGCTTTTCTTCAGATTTTTCTAAATCCTCCTCTTGCTCCTTTGCAGCTTGCGCTGGGATTTTCTTTGAAGCAGATTTTTTCTTAGGACTCGGTGGTTTCTTCTTCTTTTTCTTCAGCTGCTCCTCAAAGTCCTCATCATCCTCATCATTGTCAACACCAGCATCATCCTCGCTTTCATAAATTTCCTCATCATAGCTGAAAAGATAGGCAGGACAAGGTGAAAGCTAACTTGAAAGCCTCAGTGAGGAAGGAAGCAATCAAATTTAAAGCCGACAGTAGGTAACATTTCACTGAAAATTTGGACAGCTTCAGTTGATCTCAGGGTTAGTAGCACCCCGAGCTTAACAAATTTGAGGAGATTTGAGGAGGTTTTTGAGGGTTTTTTTTTTAATTTGAGGAGATTTTTAGGCGACTTTTTCTTCTTTGCGGCGTTTTTTCATACCAATAAAGGTTACAACCCAAGAAAAAATCAGAAGGAAAATCAAATAACTATAAACAATATAATTGATGAACCAACCAACCAACCAACCTAACAATCTACCAACCCGTCATCTACCGACCTACCCAGACACCAAAAAAAAAAAAAAAGGAAAAAGAATGAAAAACTCAAAAAGAAAAAAAATGGGAGAGGGGGTGGAGGTGAATTAAGTTTAAGGAAAACCTATAAATATTACACAGCTTCACTTTGATAAACAAGATAAATCTTTCAAGAGCCAACCAGTCCTAAACCATCAATGTCAAATCCACATTTTACACCTCAGGACCTGTTTAGATCACTTGTAGCT